>CALYLW010002138.1:0-66533 GCA_944989445.1 Ampullaceana balthica | reverse complement strand
ACGCTAACTTCGCTTTGAAATACACCATATTTTTGAGTTACCGGTTGAGACAGACGAGCAAATGTTGTTTATCTACCCTCCCCCCCTAACCATACTTAAAAAACACATAATCTATTATTGGGTTTCAACAAAAATAATATTCAGTCATTCAATGATTTCCACAGTAATAACAAAAATAAATGAACGTTTAAAAAAAATATTCTGGACAGAAACTAATGGTTGAAAATATTTTTGACATATTTAAATTTTAAAACTTGAAGGGATCGATTGGTTTGTAAGTGGTTGGTAATATAAACTGTTAAATTTCTTGTTCCCGTTTCGATAAAAATCCACAAAATATGGCAACAAGTTGCAGGAAACGAAAATATAAAGAAGAAAATAGAAGCTTTCTGCCAGAATGAGAAGAGGATTTTGCATTTATTGATAAAGAAGGTTCGATGGTCCTTGTGCAAAGTAAAAAAAAACAACAACTCGTGTGCAAAGCTGCACAACATCCATTTTGTGTGTAATATTTTACAAAATTTTGCTGCGCGGTAATTCTAAACTGCTGCGTGGCGTCGGTCAGATATCTGCGCAGCCGCGCAGCTTAAAGGGAACATTGGTGGGGACGTGAGTGATAATGTTTGAATGTGGCTCTCGAAATTTTGGAATATTAATAAAATGGCGCTTAGTTACTACAGATCTGGCCACCCCTGGTCTAGCATGTGCTAATTGCTCACATCTCTGATTAGCCTTAAGGAAAGGTTTTATTGTGACTGTTACGCCCCACCCAATATCCTCCCTCGACCCAGCATGCCGCAGCCTGAGCTTAACCCTGCCCTGCCCCTAACACCGTCAGAACAACTGACCCCTTACCCAACCTACGTCCATCCATCCATATTTGAGCACTGGACGAGACAGGCCAACAAATGAGTGATATGGTCACGTGATAGACAATCATTTTTAAAAAAAGGGTAAATCATTTTCGCCCTCCAGTTGAAGTATGTTTTGAGAATTAGAAAATTTAGAAATAACTTTTTTATGGTGTATATTGTATTCGTCAAATTGATTTTTCTGAATAGAAAAAATACACTTAAAGAAAAAACAACAAAGAACCAAAACTTCTTCTAAAATTTTGTTTCAAGCGAATCCAACGATTCATTAAACGCACACACATACAATTAAAGAAACAGAGCGTGTAACTCTTGTAGCAACAGAAACCATTCCTAAAGATTTACTCCCGTGCCAGGGATCCAAGAGATCTTGTTAAGTCTTTATGGGGTGCTAAAACAGTGGAAACTCGTTATCTGGGATACCCCTCACAATCCTCGTGAAATGAGACGCAAGCGAGAGGTGGGCGTTTAACGGCTCGGGTTGGGGGTGGGCAGGCGTTTATGTCGGTCAGGGGAGTGGGGAATGAAGGGTATTGGGAAGGGTGGGGAAGTGTGTATAGGAAAGATATCGCTGAAAGAATCAGGAATTCTTTAGAGAATTAAAAAACCACATTAACAAGGATACGAAAAGATGTAAACTGGATACAATCTGGTACTAATGCAGTGATTATCATCTAGATATGATACTAAAGCTATGTATATGAAATACTGCTACCATCAACTAGATACAATCTGGTACTAATGATGTGACTATCATCTAGATATGATACTAAAGATATGTATATGAAATACTGCTACCGTCAACTAGATACAATCTGGTACTAATGATGTGACTATCATCTAGATATGATACTAAAGCTATGTATATGAAATACTGCTACCATCAACTAGATACAATCTGGTACTAATGATGTGACTATCATCTAGATATGATACTAAAGATATGTATATGAAATACTGCTACCGTCAACTAGATACAATCTGGTACTAATGATGTGACTATCATCTAGATATGATACTAAAGCTATGTATATGAAATACTGCTACCATCAACTAGATACAATCTGGTACTAATGATGTGACTATCATCTAGATATGATACTAAAGATATGTATATGAAATACTGCTACCGTCAACTAGATACAATCTGGTACTAATGATGTGACTATCATCTAGGTATACTACTAAAGATATGTATATGAAATACTGCTACCGTCAACTAGATACAATCTGGTACTAATGATGTGACTATCATCTAGATATGATACTAAAGCTATGTATATGAAATACTGCTACCATCAACTAGATACAATCTGGTACTAATGATATGACTATCATCTAGATATGATACTAAAGCTATGTATATGAAATACTGCTACCCTCGACTAGATATAGTACAAACAAAATCAACTAGATTGAAAAAGAAGACAATCATCTAGAGATATAATACCAAAGTATATAGAAAATACAGCTACCCTAAACAAGATGCAATCAACCACAATAATATAGGTATAATTCTACAACAATCATCTAGATATAATTCTACACAAGTATCTAAAAATACAAAAGTCATCACAATAATCTAGATATAATACAACGATAATGATATGGTTATTAAAAAAACTGCAGTAATGTAGATATAATAAAATAACAGTTATCTAAATGTAATTTCTTGTTAGTTATGTATTATAGATACAACTCAAGGGCTATAATCTTGAAATAGTGCAATAACAAATCTTCTAGTTCTAGATTGAATACATTGGCAATCATAATGATAATTTAAAGTATCATCTTGATGAACGCTAATCATCTTGATATAATCCCTTGACAATGATCTCTATATTTTTCCAATGCAATTTTCAATCTCGGCAGAAGCGGAAATTTCATTTCGTTTAGAGTTCAGGCCGAGTCTTTAAAGATTTTCTTCGATGCGATATAACGGATACGTAGTTTGAAGATGAACCCATTTTGTTAGACCAGGGATTCCAAAAATGTGTGTATCTAAGTTCTACGTAGTTTCTCATGGAATCTCTTAAACAATGCTAACTGGTAAAACAAATGGGAGACATAAGGGATGGCTGATTTAAACTGTTAGAATTTCATTTCGCGAGTTGAAGAGTTCGCTAGTGCACTTTTCAAAGCAAAAGGATCTTCGCACAGTACATGTACTACAAAAAAGGAGGGTTAATTTTAGGATGCAATAATTGCGAGCCAACTGTAAAGGCCGTTGTACTTTATTAACTCATTCATTAATTTTTTTTAACAACAATCTATTTAAATAAGATAAAATTGATGTTCTAAAATAAAAATAGTTTGTTGACAGACAAGGTCAAGAGTGTAATGTAGGATGTTCACGTTATTTATGTGATGTAGCTCTGATCTCATCGAGTATTTGGGAGATAAATTACAAACCCAGATGGGACTTACGAAGCCTTAGGGTCGGCAGTAAATGAAGCGCGATGTTTATAAGCAGCTTATACCCTCTGGCCAGCGTATTTTTTTAAAAACAACCTAATGCAAGTTAACCACGGATGAGATCTATCGCTGCTGATCAGGTCTGAGACTCTTTCTCTCAAGGTATTAACCACGAGAGACCTATTTTCAATGTAATTAAACATATTTGTAATAATAAGCGTAGATGTTAATTTCTCTTTGTGTCTCGTCCACACCCACGAACGGTACATTTAGACAAAGTTTACATTCAATTTGCTCATTAAAAATTAAAATTTAAAATTTGAAAAGTTTTTTTTGAAAACAAGTTTGTTTTCTTCAATATTCTCACATACTCTTTGTTCACTTTTGTTTCCTAAGTTGTGTCAATGTTGGATAAGACTTTATGTTAAAGTTCAAGTCAGTTGATATTAACAAAAAATAATTTAAGATTGCATTTTAAAAAATCCTTAATACCTTGATGAATAAGCTCAAGTTTATGTATTTTTGTATTTACCCCCAAAACGCATATACTCGACACACTTATATTCAGTTTTAATCAACACTACTGTCATCTGCGCATATCTTGTTTGGCAATAGCCTCGAGATAAACGCCAAGATGATTGCTGTCTTCTCTATCAATAGCCTCGAGATAAACCCCAAGATGATTGCTGTCATCTCTATCAATAGCCTCGAGATAAACCCCAAGATGATTGCTGTCATCTCTATCAATAGCCTCGAGATAAACCCCAAGATGATTGCTGTCATCTCTATCAATAGCCTCGAGATAAACCCCAAGATGATTGCTGTCTTCTCTATCAATAGCCTCGAGATAAACCCCAAGATGAGTGCTGTCTTCTCTATCAATAGCCTCGAGATAAACCCCAAGATGAGTGGTGTCTTCTCTATCAATAGCCTCGAGATAAACCCCAAGATGAGTGCTGTCTTCTCTATCAATAGCCTCGAGATAAACCCCAAGATGAGTGCTGTCTTCTCTATCAATAGCCTCGAGATAAACCCCAAGATGAGTGCTGTCTTCTCTATCAATAACCTCGAGATAAACCCCAAGATGAGTGCTGTCTTCTCTATCAATAGCCTCGAGATAAACCCCAAGATGAGTGCTGTCTTCTCTATCAATAGCCTCGAGATAAACCCCAAGATGAGTGGTGTCTTCTCTATCAATAGCCTCGAGATCAACCCCAAGATGAGTGGTGTCTTCTCTATCAATAGCCTCGAGATAAACCCCAAGATGAGTGGTGTCTTCTCTATCAATAGCCTCGAGATCAACCCCAAGATGATTGCTGTCTTCTCTATCAATAGCCTCGAGATAAACCCCAAGATGATTGCTGTCTTCTCTATCAATAGCCTCGAGATAAACCCCAAGATGAGTGGTGTCATCTCTATCAATAGCCTCGAGATAAACCCCAAGATGATTGCTGTCTTCTCTATCACAGTGACATTTAGATATGTGATTAATGGCCAGATCTTTCAGATGTTTCTGTAGCCCACGGTAACCAAAACTGTTTTCAGATTATCGTCTAACCCACACTGTTTAAGTTTAACTAGGAGTTCGTAAATTCTGGGAACTTTATTTTTCAGATTTGTCGAGTCTACCACAAAGTGAGCTAAGTTAAGTAGTCAAGAAAAATTATTGAAAATGCAAAATTACAATAAGCGTTATGTTTTTGTTGCTAAGAAATTGCACTTACATTTTAATATAAAACGCGTTATTCGTTGTTTTGTTTCCTTTTGTGTTTAACCTTTGAGTTTGGCTCAGATTTTAAGTACCACTTTACATTTAACAAAGCAATCGATAAATCCAGCCTGAACCACAGGAACCACGGACTTTGTTATCACACGCGTAATTGCGATGGATGACACAACCTATTGACCTCGTTACATCTCTTTCGGGAAAAAAGTTGATTTTATACCACATGAAAAAATAAGAAACATTAAAGATAAAATCACTTAAAGTTTTGGAAATACATTGCGTAAAAAAACAACTTGGTAGCTCAATTTGATCTGGCATTCAACCATCGTGCATAGAAAAACCCGAAAGTTATGGTGCGAAATTTCCCTGTTCATAGTTTTCCGAGCACGTTTATTTGGTGCACGGATGTCTGGTGCGAATAAGTCTGGCCACAAAAAATGGACATAGAAACAAATTACGTCGGGACTGGCACTTCAAAAGTCATTAGCCAGGAGTTTAGGCCTTATGATGATGACATGTAAATGTGGCATTCGTTGGGACTTGCACTTCAAAAGTTATTAGCCAGGAGTTTAGGCCTTATGATGATGACATGCAAATGTAGCATTCGTTTATTGACAGTAACGCTCTTAAGTTACACACAAATTTCTTTGACTTAAGTCTTTTGACACGACCTTTCAAATATTGCCTTGACCCAAACCCGCTGCGATGTCATTCAAGCTTATCTTTTAGGCTGACAATTTGCGTGCGATGTCTCCGACTTGTCCATAGATACGAGCAATAAGAAAATCTAAAAAGAAAAATAGAAGTTAAAATGTTATGTCCTTGACCTGGCAGACAGTGGTTGCGTATATTTTTTAAACTGAATAAATATTGACAGTCTCACATTTTTAAAAATTTGTTTTTTTTTCTAAATATTTGAAAACGAAAACTTACTTAATTTGCCAGAAAGACAATACTTAAAACTGGTTATTATAAATCTTCAAAATTTAATTACATTTCTCAACTAAATATAGCTGATTAACAATACGATTCTTAGAGATTTGATGTTATGATGTCGACGGGACTGTTATACTTTTAGATTATTTCTTTGTAATTATATTTCTGAGACATTTCATATGCATATAAAAAACAATATTACAATTTCCTTTGAAAAGAGTTTAATGCATTCTTGTATCCATAGAAAACAACCGCTATTGATATTCACACTCTTTTTAGACTTGATGTTTTTAATATTACTGTAAGACTACAGATAATTTCTTTGTAATTATAGCAATGATTTATTTCATATACATATAATATGAAGATATTACAAGTAAAACTCAATACTGTATTACGCATTTACTTATCCATGGTAAAAAAAATTCTTTTTACAAACACAATTTTAGGATTGGTATTTCAGTTGAGCTTTCAGTCCCATTAGATACCACTGGTGTACCATTAAAATATTCGTGGTAACCAATCACTGTACCATAACAGTAGGTAGTAGTGTTTCACGCTGTCACAATGTAACAGCACGCTGGTTTGTTAACTGACAAAAGGGTGGCTCCAATGACAGCTCCTGCCATCTATTGGAGAACGATTTAGGTTAACGCCCCTTTCGGGTTGGAAAAACTCATCCGTTTAATGTTTTCTTGAGCGTCATAAAAAAGAAAACTTCTCAACTAAATTTGACAAGACAAGAATCAGATCTCGCATGGTTAAACAAGGAGCATCATAATTTTGTTTTAGGTTGTGTGGAGACGAACCGTAGCAGAGAAGTGTTATCGAATATTGCGTTCTTATATAATTTTCTTGTTGAGTAGTGAGCCCGAGCCTGGTTTTGTTGAAATGTTCAAATTGTTACATCTCGGATCTTCCAACTGGTGAGGCAATCGCCGTGGTGAATAATGGAAACAAGAAATGTGAGGACGGGCCATTTACGCCACCATGTTCTGTTAAAAAAGGCGTGGCTGAGTGTCCAGAACGAGGTTGATGTACGCTGGTTGTAGCACGCACATGTCCCATCAGCAGCTGACTTATTTGTTACGGTAACATCCGCACCCGTTTTAGACTAGAAATGTCCAATAATTTTACAATTGTTTTCTGAAATGTGTTTCTTGGTCTCTTTCTTGTTAATTAAAACATGAGAGAGTTGATTTGTGTGTCTTCCCAACTTTTATTTCGAAAAAAATAAGAGTTTGACTCTTGTTTTAAATAGTATTTTTAGACTTATAAATGTTTTTATGATTCATGTAATACTCGTTCATAATATGAGAACATGATAATTATTGTTTCCTTTTAAGTTTAAGGTCGCCTTTTTTTTCGAGTTTTTTTTTGTGCAAGGTTCTTAAGATAGAAAAAGTCTTTTTATCACGGACTTCGCAACAGGATAAGTGATTTATCTTTAATTTGTATCTCTTTAGCATATATTCTACTAAAAACACATTAAAGCATTTAAAATTGAAATATCTTTTTCTTTTAAATTTTAAAAAAGAAATTTTAGCGAGAAACAACGTCACGCAAATTTTCTTTGTCTTTTTTTTGTTGTTTTGATAAAAAAAATAGATTAAATAATCGGATATCGCGATGTTATTGCTAGAAGATTTAATGTAATGAAATGAATACTTCTCATCTGGTCGACACAAACTGCTAGCCCAACATACGATCCTTGACTCACGGCCATTCGTTAATTCCAATTAATTAAAACGAAGACGCCGCTGCTCTAGCACTTCATTAGTATTTTTAAAAACAACTTCATTAATTAATTTTAATTTATTTACAACCCTATCTCTTTACTAGACATGGCATTTCCTCATTTTATAGGGAAGAAAATCCGAAGAAAAAATCGCTTAGTGTTTGTCGTCATCATTTAAAGAAAAAAAAGAAGAAAATTGAATGTCAGTATTAATAAAAGCCTAATAAAATATGTCTATAAACTATTAATCAAATGATGACATTTTTCAGCCAAATATTTGACATTCATACAAAAACTTAGAGTCTTAAATCATGTTTGTTTTTACCTCCTATGTTTTGGGAAAAAATACTTTTTTGCACTTTACCCGAAACAATAAAGAGATAAGCATCTGATATTTGAAATTATTAAATTTTATATGATTCGTAAATAGTTCTCTTTACTTTAATCTTGTTCCTAACCAGATATAAAGAGCATCATATATAACACAGCATCTGGACTCATGTTAAAGACACCTACGGAGTGTTAGATATTTATGTCACTGTCTTTAATCTAGGGCACTTCAGGCAAACAAATGTATGTTGTTTTTCTACTCTGACTAAATTTTTTCACGGGTGTCTTGTCTAAACACAACATATTATCGAGATGGGAAACGCTAACTGCTCAATTTTCCTCCCCAACAAGAGTGAATATGTAGAGTAATTATACAGTTCTTCCATTCATACTGACGCCCACTCAAAAACCTTTCCAAGGAATCTGTTGCGTACTGGGTTCTGGATACAAGAAGACTAAGTCTTGACTCTTGTCAAAGGATAATATAATTCTTTATTAGTCTGCAACCTAGGTACATCAATTGGTTCAGGTACACAAACGTAATTCTTTCACAAGGACACTTCCTCCTAAGTGCGTACACTCCGCTGTAACTTCGAGCACACCTCGATGTGTAACCAGCTAGTCGAACTACACTCGATCACTCCATCGCTAGTCCTCACAAGGACTGTGGACCTCTGCACTTTTCAGTCTTCCAAAGTCTCTCTGTCTCACACACACCATTTATCCACGACACGGCTCTCTAACTTGCATACCGGGTGAATCCAATTAACATCATTATTCACAAGTGAACTCTTGTCACGCACGCCTTGAGCCGACTCACACACTGGCTCACAACAATCTCACAACAATCATTCGCAGTGATTCTCATACCCTGACAGAATCAATGGGACGAAACAAATATTATTTAATATTTGTACCTTGCAAGTGCGCGACAAACTACCATGTTTACGTTTCAAGATGTTTGTGAAAAGAAAAGTGCACATTTTTCATCTCAATATAACATAATATCATATTTGTTACTTTGACAAAATTGTATTTTTATTCTTTCTAGAAACTTTTAATACTCTTGTGAGTTCATATGATAAAACTAAAATTATGTTTTATGTTCCTCATTTTCTTTAAGTATCACTTCTCCTGAAGTCTTTTAGTTTTTGCATTTAAAAATAAGAAACATATATTTTTTCGCTACAAAGGCTTGATTATTTGACCTATCGATTTGAAAAGTGATACACAGTATAAATATATTTTTAAAAAAAACAATAAGCAACTCATATAATTTACTGAAGGCATACCGTATATACTCGTTCTATAGCCCGTTCGTTCATAAGCCGACCCCCCCCCCACACTTTTTGAAGAGAAAATTATTAAAAGTGTATAACCCGCTCACAAGCCAACCCCCCCAAAATAATAGGACAGCTTAAACAAAATGGTACACATTTTTAAAAATTACAAGCTAAATCGGTCATTATGATTGTTACTTTGTACTGCTTACCTTTGTCTTTGTGCTCTTCGTTAGGCAAGAATTACAGGTATTTAGTGTGGAACAGTGCGCAGCTCACATATAGGACGAAAATCACTGTGTACCAGGCCTGCGTGCTCAGCACACTCCTCTATGCCAGCGAGTGCTGGACGACCTATACCAAGCAAACAAAGCAGCTTTCACTTACGATGCTTGCGTAGGATTCTACACATCTATTGGCAGGAGAAGATCACCAATGTCGAAGTACTCAGAAGGAGCCAAATGCTGAGTATGCATTCAATTCTGAGTGAGAGGCGCCTGCGGTGGTTGGGTCATGTCCGCAGGATGAGCTCGGAGCGCATTCGTAGAGCCTCTCTTTACGGCGAGCAGGGAACTGGTATGAGAAAAAGAGGTCGCCCCTGCTTACACTTCAAGGACATCTGCAAGAAAGACCTGTCATTGGCACAGATAGACCATAAAACGTGGGAGATTATTGCCGAGGAGCGCACCTCCTGGTGGACAAAATACGTGAGGGCATTCATGTCGCGGAAGCATCCCTCATAGCTTTGAGTGAAGAGAGAAGGGCCAGGAGAATGGGGAGGGGGGTAGAGGGGCAGGAATGCACGCCATCGTCCCATGAGGACGGATGGTTGCCATACCATTAAATCCAAAAATAGAAATATATGGTATCATAAGTAACATTTATTAAACGTACATGTCGAAAATCGAAATAACACTGGAATGTATTCTTTAAATGACATCTTTTAACCAACAACGCAAAGAGACAAGTGTGTTGTCATTATTTTGTTCAAGTGATGAGCTGGTCTTATTGACAATCGAATCGAACCAGCCGAGCGCAACAATCGTTCAAATAGCTTTAGATTGTCTCAGCTGAAGTTTCTGATACTGTAGTAGATGTTTGGTTTGCAGGTGATATTTAAGCGAAGTGTCAGAACCGTGGTAGCAATGTTCCCTTGAAGCAGTGCGGCTGCGCAGATATTTGACCGACGCCACGCAGGAGTTTAGAATCACCGCGCAGCAAATTTTGTAAAATATTGCACAAAAAATGGACGTTGTGCAACTTTGCACACGAGTTGTTTTTTTTTAAACTTTGCACACGGACCAACGTAGCTTAGACTTAGAGGGAACATTGCATGGTAGGCAAACGATTTCTCTCAATGGACACAATAACCTTCAACAGATACTAATTTTAGAAAGCAGCGCACCAATATTATATAGTTTTATTCTCTTCGTGGTCGGACCCTGCGAGACACCAAGCTGCAAGTATGTTCAACAGATACTAATTTTAGAAAGCAGGGCACCAAATTACTGCACCAATGCATCAAAAGATGTGCAAATTAAATATGCGCTGTAAAAAAAATATATGATGTCATTGTTTTCGCTGATATTTTAATTTTGTAAAAAGGGAACAATGTAAAAAGTTATAAAATACTTTGTGTACATTTCAGAAAGTTTAATATTTCGTATTGATCAAACAAGGACAAGTTAGTTGGGATTTTGAAAAAGGTGGGCGCCGCAGGCGCCCTAAAAAAGTGCATTTTTTCAAAATAAATAGATTTCAGCTGAACACTTCCGTCATTTTTTACGGGTGATACGCCGCGGGTCTCTCCAGAGTTCCCTTTTTTCATTCACTCACAGACGTTTGCCCAAACCCACCCCATTTTGACAACTAGGTCTTTCAGGAAGTCTTCACCCGTCACTAAATCATTAGCCGCGTATGCTACGCCGCGGGTCAGCTAGTTCTAAATAAACACTTACATTTAGTGTAACTCGACACTAAATAAACACTTACATTTAGTGTAACTCGACACTAAATAAACACTTACATTTAGTGTAACTCGACACTAAATAAACACTTACATTTAGTGTAACTCGACACTAAATAAACACTTACATTTAGTGTAACTCGACACTAAATAAACACTTACATTTAGTGTAACTCGACACTAAATAAACACTTACATTTAGTGTAACTCGACACTAAATAAACACTCACATTTAGTGTAACTCGACACTAAATAAACACTTACATTTAGTGTAACTCGACACTAAATAAACACTTACATTTAGTGTAACTCGACACTAAATAAACACTTACATTTAGTGTAACTCGACACTAAATAAACACTTACATTTAGTGTAACTCGACACTAAATAAACACTTACATTTAGTGTAACTCGACACTAAATAAACACTTACATTTAGTGTAACTCGACACTAAATAAACACTTACATTTAGTGTAACTCGACACTAAATAAACACTTACATTTAGTGTAACTCGACACTAAATAAACACTTACATTTAGTGTAACTCGACACTAAGTATACGGAACGTAACACTTAAACTTATGTAAATGTTTAATTTGCTTTTTAAATTAATATTTTTGTTTACTTTTTGTTTTGCGCTTTCTAATTGTTTGTTTCATCTTTCAATTTCTTCACCTGACTTCCACCACCATCTTCGTATTCTGATGGTCACTTAGCAAAATATTGATCCAAGGAAGCTTGTTTTTGCCTGATTTTTTACAATTTATCTGACTCGAGTCAAGCAAATGTCATTTAACTGCGCAACAAAATGACATATTTGAACATTTTCAGTCAAGTGATGCCCACTGTTGTCAGCTGCTCTGTTTTTTGTTGCGTTTTTTTGTATCTTGTATTTTTTCGTATCTTGGAACAAAAAATTCTTCGAGTGATCTTTCATATCTTGGATTTTTCGTATATTGAATCATTCGTATCTCGAGGTACAATGTATAAATTTAAATTAATCGATAACAGCCCTAATATATATATTATATATGCCCGGGGCCGTTGTGTCCGGGGCCGTTTTGACGGGTCACTATAAATTTTATGACAATGTGTTGATACTTGATCGGATGTCTGTGCTGAAGGTGGTACGTCAGCGATGTATTTGATCCTTTAAAAGAGAATTGTTTATGGCAGTAAACACAGTAAACTTTTTCACCATCTTCGACTTTGCCATCCTCAGTTATCTTAAAAACAAAATTTTTGCTCAACTTTCTTATTATATATTTAAATTTAACTGCGCTGATGCTGTCAGCCATTTTTTAGTTGACGTCTGCCGGTCAACATAAAGTAATAAAATAAATTATAATATTACGCGGGGAGAAGTTTGCACGGAAAAAAAAAGAAAATTATTATTAATTATCAATAATTAATTATTTATTAATAAAAAAATAAAATATTATAAATATTTTCTTTAATTTTAATCGAATTTTAATCGATTAAAATAATTTTAATCGACAAAATTATGATCATTAGATTTCATAAAAATCATTTTACATCAATAGCAAAGATTACATTTTGGGATAAAACATTTGATGCTTATTTCTCTAAAAGAATATAGGCTTTGATACCGTAAAGAACGAAACACGGAAATCACGATAAATTTCTAAATAAAACCAAAAATCTCATGCCCTTAAATTTGCCCACTTGATGCGATACAGCTCATTAATTTTTAGCCGTTCCATTATTTAAACGTTGATTTAAACCAATATTTGTGTAACTCAGTTCTTTAAGTGTATCATTACCTTTCTCCCACCCCCGGCTAATTGCCAACTTTTCCCATATGCTCACCACTGCCTACAGCCACGTCGTATTTAAAGGGAATGAGATCTTAACTTCATTCAATAAAACCACTATCGTAAAGTGTTTTGTTTCCCCAAGTATCTAAATACATTGGTAAAAATGCACGTGATTCTGTCAACAGACGGTTCTTGTACGAATAACCGATACAGATGTTTATATATAGTTTTTCACGAGCTTTGTCGAGTGTTGAGATTGTCGGGAGGACATCACGAGAACCGTACAGAGACCAGGAGTTTAATGTCACATCAAGAGGATTGGTGCGCGCCAGAATAATTCTTCTGCCCTGTCATCCACTGTCAATTGCTCATCTCTGTGTCTCTGACACGCGTTGGTATGTCCTCACTTTTCAATTCGTGTTTTCGAATATCTTACATGTTCCAATCTTATATTCGAGTATCAATTTTTAAATACATAATCAATGTCATCTAGTTTGAAGTACTGTTATTGCAATTATACATTTTTATATTTCTTTATGACAGGTTAACTTTGTTGTTAAAAAAAAACAACTTACCAAGATGGTACTCTATGATAACAATTACATAGGAATTTAGAAATAAATACTAGGCAATGTTGAATCTAATTGCTGCGTTGGTTCTACGCGTTGTGTCAGAGCTAGATATTTATAGATATAGAAGACAGCATAATTTAAAGAAGCACGATTATCAAATCTATTCAGGTACCTTTGACCGTCTCAGTGCCCCCTGGGGTTGCCACTCAGCTGTAACAATCACTTGTCATCTACTGTGTTTACCTATAGGACCACTCGTTCTGCTTTTCCCTCGGGGTTATTTCAGAACAGCATTACGTTGAGTATTCAAATATTGACATAACACGAGCTCTTGTGCTTACCAGTTCTCAGGCTCGTCATCTCATGTATCTGTCTCGGTCTGGTGTAAGAAATGTAAAATAGAAGAATATTATTTCTCAAAATGGGTTGTTCCCAAGCGGTGGCTAAGAGTTTGGGCAGCCCCCAACCCGTACAAAAATGCCTCTTTTATGTGACCGTAAAGGAAACCATCTCATTATAACAGAAAAATAAGAGTCAGCTTTCTTCTAATACCCTTACGCCATATCTATAATTGTAATTTTATCAAATTAACGTTTTAACACTCCAAAGTCTATTCCAAAAGCAATTGTTATAATTGATGCTGAAACAAAGAAGTCATGGTTATAATAACAAGTATTACTATTAAAAACGCAAAAAGCAAAAGAAAAAAAAACAGATATAAAAGACCTGCAAACATCTTGTTATCATTTTTTAAAAAAAGAAGTATTTAGACTCCCATATCAAAAGGTTAAAGTTGAAAGATTTGGGATTTTCATTTTAATATTTAAATAATGATATATTTTCTGTACCTCCAGGTCATATAGATATCGCTGGATTGTGAATGTTAATGTCAGATCAGTGATACGTGGCTGTTGCTATAAATATCATGTTAAAGGGCCACTCCATAGATTAATTTGAGGATTGGTTTGAAGCTGTCTTCAGACTCAATCGAATCTTTACATATGCTGTAGAAACTATTTTTAGGACATTAAATGGAGAGTAGAATGCTACTTTTATTAGCCAACACATTCATCAGCCAAACACAATCATTGGCTAAACACAGTTATTAAATTATTAGCTCACAAATTCATTAGTTAAGCACATTTATTGGCCAAAACACAATAATGAGCTAAAAACGTGTATGGCCGTAACACATTAATTAGTCAAATGAAAAAAAAATTTCCTATATAATTAAATGTTAGTTATGTTTTTTAACAATGTGTCAGTAATTTTTCAGACAAGATTATCTTCATTCTAAATCATGGCGAAACTTAGACAACAAACATGAAAATCTGATTTGATTTAGACTTCACGTTTGAGAACCATTTTTATTTTGTTAATCAGAAACATCAAGAAAACATCCGCATCACGTGCTCCGATACGGTTTATGACGGCAGTATGATCTTCAACGGCATTTGTCGGAAATCGTACAACGAATTAGCAGCTTATTATGCTTCGAATCGTCTCAATCTTTTTCTGGTTATATTTCAATCAGCACTCTACCAGAATACATGCATTAGCGTATGAACAGCCAGAAATCAATCGACAACAAAAAAACAAAAAAAAAGAAGAAAAAAAAAGAATGCTAATAAAATGTCAAGGCAGTTCTCATATGATGACTCCAAAAATACACGTATGCTTCCTTCAAGAATGGATCAATTAAAAAAGTGTGTACAGAAATGTTTAATCTATGAATGATTTTGTTTTATGTAGTCACACCAAAACGCTCTCTGCACTATCAATGGAGGAAGAACATTCACACATCTACAGAATAATTTGTTTAAAAACCCAATTGAAGATAGCAGCTTTCAAGGTTCCTTTCTTTGCATAAAAGTCATATAATGTCTTGTTTCTATAGACCATTGGTAAATTAATTTTTCAATGAGTTCGAAAATAGGAATTCATGTCATTTGCTCTGAATGGAATATTGGTCGTTAATAAATTCAATATTTAATTTCCATCAAAGTTAATTGCATTGTTAATATCTCGATATTGCAAAGGTTTTTGGAGGTTGAAAAAAATATTAAGAACAAATGACATTAAGATAAACATGTACTACATAAATATAACAAAACAGCACGATCTCATGACTCTTTGCCGGCAGTGTTTTGTTGTTGGAATCATTTGTGTTTCAGCAATTACAATTTTGGGTTCATCGGGAAACCTTCGCTGTACAAGAAACTCTTGACGTCCGTCAATTAACAAATCAGCATATTTTGCCCAAGACAAAAATAGTGTTAAAGTGCGATAGTAACTGTAACACATGAAAGACAAGAGCACGAGAGCACTTATGCTATTCTGAATATACACAGATCTTAACATCGTTTTGCGATTGTTGAATTCAAAGTCCACCAGTCCTCGTATTGTTGTGCAATAATGTATTTATCAGAGGTGTGCTCTTTTGTAGAAGCATTGGAGGCGAATCTACTCCACGGAAGGCTTATTGAAGTTTTCTTGTATCCAGGGTATATATGAAAACATAGATAAGTGGAACGAGGCACATAACGGATTGACCCCATCCTCCTTCATTTTTTCCTACAGCATCCGCCTTGGGAGTTAATAACTCCAAATCGGCATCTGAAAATCACCGGTTTCTGCTGTGTGGAGACGTTTGGCGTAGGAACTAAGGCAGTTTACGGAGGCTAGGACGGGGGGGGGGTAATTGTCGGGGCGAACTTTGTCTCTAATGGAATAATTGCCGATTTGGAGATTAGTGGGCGGGCGTGGCGTTTGTTTTCGTGGTTGTTTGCTAAGCGAGCCAACATCAATGCCGCTATTATGATGATGTGGAGGAGAAATGAAAGCAAAGTTGCTGAAGATAAGTGGGTATGAAGGTGTAAAAAGAGCAAGTCTACGAAAGAAACAAAAAAAAATGATGTCAATGAAATAAGAAATAAGCAGTAGAATATGGTTTTAAAAACAAGATTTTGAGGCTTCTCAACCATTCTTTACTGAACGTCACATTAAGGCCCCTAAATTAATAAATAGTTAACAAAGTGGACGAAAAAAAGCTAAAGTTAATAACAGCAAAACCAAAAGCGATTTAATTTAAAACACTAACCAGAAATGTTGTCACGTGTGAATCACGAGTTGGATGACGGAGAGGTCACGTGAGTGAAAGTGCGGGAAGAAAGGGGGAAGAAGGTTTGAGACTAAGATCAGAGTTGGAGAAGTTATGTATGTAATGTCGTACGTGTGCCTGAGGACTCCACGTTGTATAACCTCAAATTATATATGTTCTGTACATAGTGTGGATATTAAAGTTGTTTTATTGAAACCAATTCTTCAGAGGATTATTGTATGCAAGGTTTTGTATTGAGCGAACGCCTACAAGATACACTTATAAGTAAAACATCACAAAGACGTTACAAATGTAAGTATCTGAATAGAAAGCTAGTGGAAAGGTTACTGTGTTATGGTATGATTACTGGCTTACAAAATATACACTGTGGTGTCCAGAATATGCATTGTCTTAAGAACGCTTCAAATTGACACATATTTTGACATATGTAAATGATTCGATGAGAATACACTTGAAAGTCAAATGCAGTAATTCTAGAGAAACGAGCTTAAAAATAAGAATCGAAAACAAATGCTTAAAATTTGCAAAAATAATTCATTTGAAGATGGAGATTTAAAAAATAAGCTTTGACATTATAGAAAAGAAGTGTCTATTGGTAATAGACTTCCAATAGCTTGTAGAGAGCTATTAGTACTCAATAGCCTCTGATCAATCACTTCTGGTCACGTGGTAGTGTGTAGCATTGTTGTGCTTTAGGTATAGGGTTCGAGGATCAGTTGGGGATCTTTTTTTTTATTTTCGCATTTGTCTTTTTAAACTCAATTAGGATACTGGTTTCAGTGCCCTATAGTTTTTGATTAGAAGTTAGGGTTCCCAAACACGAGTAAAATAGGTAATCATGGATTATAACGTCCGGAAGTATTATTCCCATTTATCTGACTGTTACTTAAATTGAGGTTCGAAAATTATCTAAATATTTACTGAGAGACGATAAAATTTATACTATACCAATGAAAGGCAAATCCCTCACTGATCTCTAATTCTCCAACTTTTATGTCGGTAGAAGCCTGAACGTTTGGGAATAAGATACCGGCAAACAGTTATTTATTCGTCATGAGTTCTTTTAATGAATGATCTCTTTGGTCTGCTCCAGTAGTATAGACAAAGTATGAGCAAGAAACCAATGGTCTATTTAGTTTATTTTGAACCTTTATTTCATAGCTACATAATAAAAATATGCTTTAAAAATATGAAAATCAGCGCAAAAATAGAAGTGATAGAAGTGTACAAAAAGCTTTCTACCAGCTATTGAAAGTTTAGTAATAATAATAATAATAATAATAATAATAATAAATTACTCATTTTTATAGCGCTGTTTCCCAGCAAGGAGCCGGGCTCACAGCACTTGACATGGAGATAATAACATACATATAATAATTTAAATATACATTCTTTTCATAATAACTACATAAATAACAGTACAATACACTTAGCTACGTTAATCATTAAAAAGAAATGGTGTTTCTTTATTATTTGGTGTATATTTTGAAAAGATGCGTCGTATACTAATAGCCGCAGCCTTATAGAAATCATATTGTTTTGACTTCCCTTCAAATACAGTTTAGAAAAAAAGAACCATTTTAAAAGGAATTATTCTCTGGAGGGTGCTACTGAGTATTATTTTAGTTTTGTAAAGCTTATAGAAGGCCCTTCAATTCGATTCATTACTCAAATTTTACAATGAATAAATTATATCGTGACCGAAATATTATGTTGCTCTCTTGTCCCCAAGTTTAGATAAACTTAAAGAACAGCTAAGGATGTGATTGGTCAAAAGACTTTTGTTATTATTATGTAACCATTTTCTTTATTGCAAGCCACATCTTTGTTGCCCCGCCCCTTTCACCCTCCCTCCCCTGAGACAGTATTTAACCCCGCGCCGTCCACCCATTAGAAGACTAGAGTTAATGTTTCGCCCTATTACTCAGCGACCCGCACGGACCTGTGTCCGAGCCATTAGCAGAGATACGACCGCAGCGGGTACAATAAATCCACATTTTTTTAGGTAACTCACACACGCGCAATGTTAATTAGTGGACACTCGATGGCTTTTTGAACAGCGTCACGAAGAGGCAGAAGGATCGGGTGGAAGAGGGGTGGGCGAGGAACTAGAGGGGTGGAAAGGTGAAGGACGTGTTTTAGTTGGGTGAATGAATGTGGGAGGTGAGCGATACTAGACTGTAGGATGGGTGGAGGAGATGTGAGGCATGCTAGAGGGTGGATGTTTGGAGATGTATTAGTGAATTGGAGTGGTGGAGGAGATGTGAGGCATGCTAGAGGGTGGATGTTTGGATGGGTGGAGGAGATGTGAGGCATGCTAGAGGGTGGATGTTTGGAGATGTATTAGTGAATTGGAGTGGTGGAGGAGAGGTGAGACTAACTAGAACGATGGAGAAGAGGTGAGACATGCTAGAAGGGTCGAGAAGAGGTGAGACATTCTAGAAGGATGGATATCATGAGGTTTTGTCATGTTTGTTAGGGTAATTATATGAAGTTGATGAGTTTTAACTTGGTAAATTGTGATTTAATAAAGGAGTACGGGGAAAAAGGGTATAAAAACTGAAATAAAACAAACCCGTAAAAACAAAGTTTTTGACTATTAATCCCTTATATATGAGACATAAATTAAAGTATTGATTATGTTCAAACGAGACAAACATTTACAGACTGAATCTGTCTTAACTTCCCTTAGCTTTATAACCCCTGGGGGGCGTGGCGGGAGAGGGGAAAGGTGTGGTCACCGATCGCTGGACCGAGCTCAGCGTGACACGTAAAATGTAAACAAAAGCACGCCGGTACACCTGGTTAAACACTAGATGTGTTCACCTATGGCTGGCGTGAAGTCAAGTGACCCGTAAAATGTAAACAATAGCGACTTCTACATATAGTTTTATATAGATAAACTAAAAATGCATTAACTTAATTACGGTACGTTCGATCGATCTGAATTTTTGATACGATGCATTGTTAGGTGACACGGGTCCGTGTGCCAAATGTCAGCTCGATGGCATGACGGGAAGTGGGTCATTTTTTTACTTCTGTTTTTCCGCGGTGCCACCCAAGACAGACAGAGAGACAGAGAGATAGAGACGGCTGTGAAGTTAATATAAGGAATTTAAAAACAACGTGAATTGAAATCATATAAAAATTAGATGCAAAGTAACACGGAAAAAGGTTGAAGTGAAGGGCTATCAAAGATAATTTTGTAATGATGGCTTTCCAAAATGTTATTGATCCATAAAGCAAAATTACAAAATAGTTGTTGCATGAAGAATAATGAAAATAAAAATTAAACGTTTCTACAAAAGAAGACATGAGAAATTTGACGACAAAATTTACAGCTGTCAGGGGGAAAATAAGACCAATAAATAACCAAAACAATGGAACAAAATAGAAAGGATATACTTGGACAGTGGTGAGAGAGAAAAGAAGGTGAGAAGAGTGAGACCAGGTTTAAACGGGTCCAGAAATAGCCAAAGGGTAATGGCTAAATCCGATCAGCGACCCATCGAGTACCGGAGGTTTTCAATAGATCCAGACTTCACCATCCTCGACCCCGTCCTTCTCTCTTAGCCAGCGATGGTTCGAAGGGAGCGACTTAAAGTGAAAAGTACTGATGGTATAAAAACAGAATTTAAAAGGGGGAAGTACTGATTGTATGGAGGAAAAGTTTTAAATAATAAAGTAATGATTGTATTGTGTGTGCATTTTGGTAAAGTGTTGATACTTTGAATGGAAAGTTTTAAAGGATGAAGCAATATTTGTGTTATTGATGTTTTTTTAATTTTTTTATAATATTTATATTCTGGAGAAGCTAGGAATTTAATGGTCACGTAAATTGTAACAATGTCTTATCTTATCTTATCTTATCTTATCTGATTACAGACGCTCCTTCTATACAGAAGATTATTGCGTCCTACGCTTATCTATGGTTTGTGTTTAGTCCTGCATTTTTATTAGAGATTTAAATGTTGATAAAGTGTTGGTTTTCCTGGATTCTTCAGGCAACCCATTCCACGCCCGAATTCCGGACGGGAAGAAGGAAAACTTGTATGTGTTTGTTCTTGCATACGGAATAAGAAAGGTGTTTTTATCCTTATGTCTATCTGAGGGTTGTATTAAGTTATCTTTGTGTTGTATTTCTAAATTATAATTAATTGCTTTATGTATGATTACTACTTTGCTCTTGGTTCTTCTATCCTCTAGTGTTTCAAGGTTTAATGATTTAACTAATGGTGTTATTCTTGTCAGTTTCGAATATTCTCCAGTAATGAATCTGGCAGCTCTTTTTTGAATTTGTTCTAGTTTATCAATGTTTTCTTTGGTGGATGGGTCCCATACAGAAGATGCATATTCTAGTACAGGTCTCACCAAAGTGAGGTAGCATTTTAGTTTTATATCTCTATTACATTTGTTAAAGTTCCTTTTTATAAAGCCTAAGGTTTTGTTTGATTTTTTAATAACTTCATTGACATGGGGGATTCCATGATAGTTTCTCATTTATTAAGACTCCTAAGTATTTTGCATCTTTAGTTTGGGTCAGTTCTTTTCCATGAATGTAATATTTTGAATTTATTTGTTTCTTTTTCTTTGTTACTCTTAACAGTTGACACTTTTCTGGGTGGAAAGACATACTCCAGTTAGTTTACCCATTTTATCAATTCATCTAAGTCTTTTTGTAAAATTTTGCTATCTTGTTCTGATTTAATTTTTCTATAGATTATACAATCATCAGCAAATAACAATGGATTGTTGTAATAAGACACAATTTCTGATGACAGGTACTATTTATCTAATACAAAGTCATTAGTGCATACAAATAACATATACGGCATGTCATAGAAAATCAACATACTACAAGTTATTGAAAGCGATTTATTAAGAAAACCAATGTAGATTAGTTTTTTTGGTTTACTTCAAAAAAGCAATTACGTTAGATACGGATTTAAAAGCGTAGCCACCAGAATGGGGGTCATAGGTTGCTGGCTTAAGGTATAAAACTCTGATTGGAAAAGAAATGTATGCTTTTACATGGTTACTAAATTAATTTAATCATTAATTTAATTATTAAAAGAACTAAGCAATGAACTGTCCCCAATCCTTGTAGTTCTCTTTCAAGCCTCTCTAAACCAGGGTAAAGTGCCCCAGGATTGGAAATTAGCTAACGTAACTCCACTCTTTAAGAAAGGGGATAAATCAGACCCTGGTAATTACAGGCCTGTATCACTTACTAGTATCACCTGTAAATTACTAGAACACATAATATATAGTAGAATAGTTAACCACCTTGACAAATATAATGCCCTATGCCCACATCAACACGGCTTTAGAAAAAACAGATCATGTGAAACACAATTAATAGGTTTAATAGATGAACTATCAAAAGGCTTTGACAAAAATGATCAAATAGATACAATATTACTAGACTTCTCAAAAGCATTTGACAAAGTTCACCACCTTAGTTTACTTAAAAAACTTAACTACTTTGGAATCTCAGGTTCCTTACATCACTGGATCCAAGACTTCCTTTTGGGCAGGGAGTAAACTGTAATAATTAATGGATCTAAATCTGCACCAATAAAGGTTAACTCAGGAGTTCCACAAGGAACTGTGCTAGGTCCCTTACTCTTTTTAATTTATATAAATGATTTACCCAACAAAATCTCAACAGGTACAAAAGTTAGGTTATTTGCTGATGATTGTATAATCTATAGAAAAATTAAATCAGAACAAGATAGCAAAATTTTACAAAAAGACTTAGATGAATTGATAAAATGGGAAACTAACTGGAGTATGTCTTTCCACCCAGAAAAGTGTCAACTGTTAAGAGTAACAAAGAAAAAGAAACAAATAAATTCAAAATATTACATTCATGGAAAAGAACTGACCCAAACTAAAGATGCAAAATACTTAGGAGTCTTAATAAATGAGAAACTATCATGGAATCCCCATGTCAATGAAGTTATTAAAAAATCAAACAAAACCTTAGGCTTTATAAAAAGGAACTTTAACAAATGTAATAGAGATATAAAACTAAAATGCTACCTCACTTTGGTGAGACCTGTACTAGAATATGCATCTTCTGTATGGGACACATCCACCAAAGAAAACATTGATAAACTAGAACAAATTCAAAAAAGAGCTGCCAGATTCATTACTGGAGAATATTCGAAACTGACAAGAATAACAACATTAGTTAAATCATTAAACCTTGAAACACTAGAGGATAGAAGAATTAAGAGCAAAATAGTAATCATACATAAAGCAATTAATTATAATTTAGAAATACAACACAAAGATAACTTAATACAACCCTCAGATAGACATAAGGATAAAAACACCTTTCTTATTCCGTATGCAAGAACAAACACATACAAGTTTTCCTTCTTCCCGTCCGGAATTCGGGCGTGGAATGGGTTGCCTGAAGAATCCAGGAAAACCAACACTTTATCAACATTTAAATCTCTAATAAAAATGCAAGACTAAACACAAACCATAGATAAGCGTAGGACGCAATAATCTTCTGTATAGAAGGAGCGTCTGTAAACAGATAAGATAAGATACGATTCCATGAAATGTCCTTGTTATTTCATCACTTTGCTTTTAAGAGACATGTTTTGTCTATAATTGAGTGAAACTTTGTAAGAGAGAGATACAATCACATTTGATATAAGTTAGTACAGTCTACATAAAATCTGAACGTAACTAGATTGTGCTGCGGCGCCGTGGCGCCTGCGGCGCCCCCTTATTTAAGGCGCCTACGGCGCCAACCTTTTTCAAAAGCCCAACTAAGTTATCATTTTTTGATAAATACGAAATATTAAACTTCCTTTTTGTTTGATAAATACGAAATATTATACTTACTGAAATGTACACAAAGTATTTTATAATTATAAATCCTCAAATCCTATTTTTACATCGTTCCCTTTTTCCAAAATTAAGATATAAGCTAAAGCAATGACGTCATATAATATATTTTTTACAGCGCGTCTTTAATTTGTAATTAATTTGCACACCTTTTGATGCACACCTTGTGTTAAATATAAGATGAACCAATGACGTCATATATAATATAAAAGCCCAAGTCACTCATTGGATGTGGAACGCTGATGATGTACAACAGTCTATAGCAGTTTTAAAAAATCGTGTGGTGATTAGCGCTGTAAAAATATTTAATATGACGTCATTGGTTCATCTTATATTTTTACAGCGCTAATCACCACACGATTTTTTAAAACTGCTATAGACTGTTGTACATCATCAGCGTTCCACATCCAATGAGTGACTTGGGCTTTTATATTATATATTCCTATGAGGTTTTGTATCACTTGTTAGTCTTCTCAGATACATGTGTTTTTCTTGACTAATCGCTTGGCGAGACAGTCAAATGCTGTGACAACGTTAAATAAAGAGAGAGAGAGAGAGAGAGAGAGAGAGAAGAGAGAGAGAGAGAGAGAGAGAGAGAGAGAGAAGAGAGAGAGAGAGAGAGAGAGAGAGAGAGAGAGAGAAAGAGAGAGAGAGAGAGAGAGAGAGAGAGAGAGAGGGGAATCTCTGCTCTGTGTACTAACCCTTGCAAATCAACTAACGCGAGCAAGATCCCAGGTTAACTGAAACAGATCAGACTTTAAATGAACATGGGGAGATGTTTAGTTCATTCAAATGGTCAGAAAAAAGTGTGGGGGGGGGGAAGCGTGATAACCTTTAAAATTATCGAGTGTCTGACATTATCCTCTCAATTCTCTAGTTTAATTAACAGGGATGTCCTTTTCTACCATACCCCTACAAAATGTCCCCAAAGCCTATGAAAATTTGACATTTCCGTGTCCGCTTCGGACTGTCTGGTACAATGCGTCCAGTTTAATCCCCCCCTCTCCCCCGTCTCGTGTCGCCACGTGACCATATATGCCAATGGATCAATGGGACTAAGGCGTTAACGAAGTGTCTGGCCCATACTTAACATAGAAGACTGCTCCAGAGAAAGGAAAACATGGTGTTGAAATAGGGAAACTAACGGGCGTGGGCAATCAAAGGTACAAAAGGGATTCAATTAAACAAGGTCTGGTGTGTTTCAGAAATGCTTTTATTGAACTGAACTTTTTACACTCTTGTTATTTAACGATGTTACTTTACAAAAAAAAAGAAAAAAAAAGGAAAATAAATAGAGATTAAAAAAAAGAGTAAAAAACACACGTTTTTATAAGTGTACTAAAAGAAGAAAATAATTAAAAACTTATAAGTTCATGTACTTTGATTTAATATGACTAAAAAGTTGGGCGGGTGTTTGGTATACATGTTAAAGAGAGATTTATAAGTGAGAGAATGAGAGAACTGCATATGTAAAACCTCATAAGCGCCCGCCCCATGTTACTCCGCTACTTTACTCACTTCTCTAGCTACCTATACAAGACCGAATTGATTACAAACTGGCCTTTCTCTGTCACAACTTAATTTCTGACTCATGCCCTTCCTAACTTACTGAGCTTCTGTTGGTCTACTCACCAAGTCGTCAGCTACGCTCTTCTGCAGACACGCGCATTCTCTGTGTTCCTAAGACATGAACTAAAACTTTTGGCGAAAGGTCATTCTCTTTTTGTGGAGCAAAACAATGGAATTCTCTACCATTACAATCCGGAGTATTTATTCTACCAAGTCCTTCAAGACTGCACTTAAGACGTATCTTTTCAAAATTTATTTTCAAAATTAAAGAAACAACACTTCTTTTTAATGATTAACGTAGCTTATGTGTAAAGTACTGTCATTTATGTGGTTATTATGATAAGAATTTTTATTTAATATTATATGTATGTTATCATCTCCATGTACAGCGCTGTGAGCCTGGCTCCTTGCCGGGATACAGCGCTATAAAAATTATCAATTTATTATTATTATTTCTAAAGTTTGAATACTGTAGAATCCTAATTTAAAATGTCCTTTAGGCAATACTTTTTGAGGCAAGGATGATGGCCGGTTACTTTTTAATTTATTCCCCAATGCCGCCTGACAGTTCTAGATGTTATATGTTAAATGTACCATTTATAGGCTTATGTAGTCTTAAGAATAATCGCAACGAAGAGTTAAAGCAAATAAATGGGATGATTATAAGCTATACCCACTGAAATGAAAATTAAATGATACTTTAATATACGCACCAAATATTTCTATAGCATTTGTAGCTCTGGCTGTAAGCGATCGTTTATAAATCTATTCCAAATCATTACATGTGTTTTTCAACAATCTTTACTTTTTCAATCCAATTAGTATCATTTACGAATTGTTTGAATATTTTCCAAAAATTAAGGGATTATTGACAAAATGATTCAGTTCATTTCAGACAAGCCCCAGTTAGGTTCGTAATGGTTTACGGTCAATTTCAAATACATTTAGCAGCAGTGAATCTTTAGTTTTTACTTGAGCACGCATGCTTGAGTTTAGACTCAAGACGTAGATTATTTTGTCAACGGCGTTTTACTCCGAAACCATAGTTTCTGTTCTCGTCTTTTATTTTTCCTTCGTCTTCGAAAGTTCGCGTGTTTATGCAGATTAACGTCCGGCTCATTGGCGTCCGTGAAAGAAGCACTCAGGGATCTTGTTTTTCCGCCCGTAGATGCATTCGGATGTAACAACACTGGCAAACATGGACGGATGAGACATGCAAGCTCGGGCTTTTTAGTTAATGATAGATAGGTTTAATAGATGTAACATGGAAATTAAACAAAAAAATCTCCTAGGTTTAGAGATTGAAGAGCTGCTGTGTGCGTTTGTGTATATTTGTGCGTTCGTGTGTATGCGTGTGTTTGTGTGTAGTTGTGTTTGTTTGAGCGTTTTGGAAATATCCCTGGCTTCAGTATTGGATTCTTGTAAAGGACTTCCACGACACGCATTTAGAGAATCAGCTTTCTAACTAAAATAAATCTCATTGTTTCAAGGGATACACAAACTAAAACATGAAGATGTTGGGTTTTGTTTGTAACTAATCATTTTTATTGCTATAAATGGTAGCCGGTTGTTATAATTGTATTAAGCTCAACAGGCTTAAAAATAACAGAGGCGCTTTTGGGGCATCATTACTTTATCTTGACGGTTTTGCTCTCTACAGAAGTGTGGCATTTGTGTCCGAAATTTGACATTTTTTTTCGTTTAGTAGTTGATAGCAGCAAAATTAGCATTCAACTTTAAACTCTAAAAACGAGACTGATAAACGTACGCTGTTACAATAGTCGTAATGAAAACGCAACGACAAAATATAATGCTAAACAACAAATTATAAAAAAATAAATTAATAAAATAAATAAAATTATCTCATCACATTAAGTTAATATATAGTCCTCGTGGACGTATCACCGAAAGTCATTAAAAATTCTTTGAAATCTCCTCTAAAAAGATATTCACCAGCCTTTTGTTAAACTGCCTGTCTTGGCGTCACGTGACATCAGTCAATATGTTGAAACAGAACCACACGTTACTTCATCACTGCTCACTGCTAACTATGCACTTTATTCATCGGTAGAATCTTCACGCTTCCGTTGAAATAATCCATTACAAATCCACCTTAATTCCCCTTAATGCGCTGAATGGTGACAGATTTGTCTGCACTTAGTCATAATCGGACAATTAATTATCGCCACCATCAGCGCTGCAACGATTTTCGATACATTATAGCATATCGATAAGTCGATATCACTCTTACGTCAGGTTATCCGAATGCGCAACATTTATTTTTACACTTTCCCTTCGCCAACCGCCCACCCTCAAATTTTTTTTACTTGTTTTTATTTTCAAGTATTTCCACACTTATTATAACGAACGCAATACTTTTGCAATAAGCATTTCAATGGGAATATTTTAAAAAAATCCAGAATGTAATTGCAGATTGTGAGAGATAATAATGAAAGTTATCTGCAGGATTCTAATATTTCTCTAACACTCGCCTGAGGCGAGATCGTGAAATTCAATGCTTTGTTGTTACATTAAAGTATTTGTTTAGCAAAGAAAGGCCGAACAATTTTGAAAGAAGCTTCAGATCATGATTGACCTAAACTTTTGGATTCGTAGCTAGAATTTAGTTGCGGAAATTTAATGGAAGGCTTTTGTGACACGGCATGCATAACTCTATCAAAATAAAATTTCATGCGTGATAAGGTGCATTTGAAGAATGTTGGCAAAATAGCAGTATAGTTTATATCAATCAAAATCCTAGCAATTTTAGATTAAGATTGTTTCGCCAGATTCGTTGTCTTTTTATAAATGATGGTAACTACAGAAGATATTTATAAGGAGAAGAAACTGAGTTAAAACATGATATAAAATTAATTTGGAGTGTTTTACATTGGCCTATATCAGGATTTTATTTATTTATTTGAACAAGAGTTTTACAAATTTACTTTGGTAAGGATTAAGGAGTGACCAAGATTCTGTTATAAAGTCCTAATTATTTTACATATTGATTGTCAAGAAGATAGTATTATTAAGTTTTGAATTTATTCGCTTGATTAGCTAGTTGTACCAGTATTTTTTCTAGTGCAGAACAAACATAATAATTTGTTATTAGTACAATTCAAGTCAAAGGACATTTTAGCTCAATATTCTTTTTCACTATGCTAATTATAATTACTTTTATACAATATTTTCGTATCGCGCAATAATAACAATTATATGATAGGAAACATTGCTTGCGAGGGGCAATACTCCTTTAGGCTTTTCTACGCCTAATGGAATCAATTTTATTCACTCTAAATTTGTCTCATATATTGATTTTTTAAAATAAAAAAAAACAAAAGACAGGGAACAGATGTAATAGGATACAAGCCTTATCATTCAGGGTAAACAAAAACTAATACGTACAGGGTAACGAATTTTTTATGCATGACATATTAGTTATTATAGGTATGTTATTTCTTTTATGTAAAGCGCTGTGAGCCCAGTTCCTTACTGGGATACAGCGCTATATAAATAATCAATGTATTATTTTTATCATTATTATTAGGTTAATAATTTAATTTAGTTCACATTTTCTCAAAAGGGTCATACATTTTCTAAAATGAAGGTTGAAAGGTCAAATAATGTTGACTTTAGTAATACGTTTTTTATTTTGTTAAGATATTGTTAGAAGTGAAAATATAATATAAACTATTTAAAATTATTGTTAGCACAGCTCAGGGGGTCTCAAATTGTCGTTGCCTCTTCTGAAGACTTTCTATATTTTTTTTATTCCGTAAGCCTCTTTTTGTCAGCCTAGCTTCCAGCTGTCAACTGTAGACTAATCCATGTGTACTGTCAAATTTGATGGACGCATCACAGGGTCACACACACACACACACACACACACATCAATGACCATGTTATGCAAACATTGAGGCCACTGGGATGATGGCCCCACATCTTGCAGGCGAGAACTGCCAGCCACCAACCAGCGACTTAACCTCACGACTTCAAGGATGTTCCATGAGATGTTATCGATGAAATCTGTCTTGTAGATAGCCGATGTGATGATGGCTGAATCTCGATTTTGGAGGAATAGTTTAACATTCATCGGGCACTCAACGAAAATGATTCGAACAGGCATAAAATAAAATTTAGAAAAAGAAGAATATTTATTAAAGGAAGGGATGAGTGGAAGGATGGAAATAAAATAAAACGTTTTCTCTTCCTACTATTTCTTGTTGAAATAATTTTTTTAAAAATATCCCGCTAAAAATACTGGCCTTCGAAATAACTTAAATTTGAACTAATATCTGTTCCAACAATTTTCCTAAGTAAAATCGTGAATTTCCAAGAAATTTCGGATTTCAATAAAAATGTATTAAAAGCAACACATTAATTGCACTATTCAGAATACACGTAAAAGCAGCAATGAAATGAAGTATATCAAGTATTCATTGCCTACGTTAACAACCAATGTTTTGTAGGAACGTTTGGTTTACCTTTTTATTTCAGCGCACTATATTCTTGTTATATTCACTTTCAGAGGGGGAAAAATGTATTTAAGTTCAAATTTTTTATAAGTTTATGTCATTTACAAAAAAAAATTAAGTATTGTTTTCAATGAGGGATTTAATTTTAAAAACTACAGAGTCGAATTTTTTTAGGTGCACCATTTGTTTAAATGTGTTCTTTTATTAAAAGGCTTCACAAGAGCAGTCCAGAAAAGTAGCAGAAGTAAAATTATTTCAATTTTCATAAATGTGAGGTTCGTACTATGTAAGATGGAGCCAAACCATTTTTTAAATGGCAACATTGAAAGATAACGTTGTATTTACGTCTTAACGGTGCTGAAAGAAGAACATTAAATTTGAGTGGTCGGTGTCGCCCAACCTCAACCTCTTCACATCCCTGGAATGAGCAACACCATTTTCCCTTGTTCACGTATCTCGATATATTTTGTTTACGTAAGCAATTAATCACATTCTACCTGCTTAGCGTTGCCCATTTAATTACTTACAATTTCTTTGTTAAGTGATGGGTTAACAGATCTCAATCAACAGGCTAATTTACATTGCTAACTAAACAAGACACAATTTTTGTCCCAACATTCCGAATGAATGGTCAGTTCCTTTGACCAAAAAAGTCCAATCTCTTGAGCTACAACATGGCATTTCGGGTGGCTAATCTGACGGGCTAATCAAATATTTGAATGTCTCATAAAAGCACTCTGGTCAGGCCGAGCGCCGTGGACGTCAAACGTTCAATCACGTTAGCGCCCGTAAGTTGAGTGAAAAGCGCACGGGCTCCGGTGCGCCTAAATGTAGTAAATTAGATCAAGAACAGGCGTTAATAGCTCAAACAATAACTAAGTGACCTAGAGGTCATGCCTTTGTCAACAGTAACTGTCATTTCCGAAAAAATGAACATAACAAAAATGTTAGATTTTGATACACGTTGTATGAAATCGAACAAACACCAGTTTAACATGTATGAAAGGAGCTATGATAATAAAGGATTTAGAATAATTCTTTAATAAAACAAACCCGTAAAAACAAAGTTTTTGACTATAAATCCCTTATATATGAGACATAACTAACAGTATTGATTATTTTCAAACGCTACAAACATTTACAGACTGAATCTGTCTTAACTCAACTTTGCTTCATGACCCTAGGGGGGACCCCAGCTCAGCATGACACGTAAAATGTAAACAAAAGCACGCCGGTGTTTCGATGGGTCGCGTCAAAGCGTCAACTCAAACTTTCACGTGGGAAAAAAAACAATAACAAACCGTGAATTTGAATTACATACGTTATATAAGGATAAACTAAAAATGCATTAATTTAATTAAGGTACGATCGATCGATCTGAAATTTTGCTACGATGCATTGTTAGGTGAGACGGGCCCGTGTGCCAAATTTCAGCTCGATCGGATCACGGTAAGTGGGTCATTTTTTACTTTTGTTTTTCCGCCCGCCCAAGACAGACAGAGAGAGAGAGAGAGAGATGACGACAGAGAGAGACGGCCGTGAAGTTAATATAAGGGATTTAAAAAAAACTCACAATTCAAAAAAATATATGTCTAGACAGCTAAATTCCCTTCTACTTCAAAATTGTATTTTTTAAATGCCCACAGCACCAGCGGCGTCCCAGAATTTTGGCTCAAAATTTGAAAATAGATTATTGTCATAAACCTTTTGACGACGAAACAAACTCACACAACTGTTGCTTTGTGTTATGTTTAACACATATAATCGTGCAGCTCTCTTTCGTATCGAATATCTTAAGTAAGTGATACATTCATTTATTATTACATTTACTATTGTGAAAACATCTTTAATTTTGAATCCCAGTAAAATATTTTAGCAACAACCCAGACAAAAATATTACTCCCAGCGTAAACATAAAGTAAAGCAATATATCATAAATCAACTACCATAAATTTCCTGTCACTTAACATTTTCATTTCATTTATTTATTCATTTCACTTCTAGTCACAAAATAAATACACATAAAGAAACGAAATTTAGCCGGTAATTTTTAAGGAAACAATCACTTTTTGAATTACAGGAAAAAAAAACCTTTAAAAACTATCCACTTAAAAATACAATCTTCTAGAAATAAATAACGACACAAGATAAGAATTTTTTATTTTTTTTTATGTTGATGAAGCCTAATGTTGATTCCAGCATTAAATTGTATGTTTTTTATCCAACTTTCTTTACACCAAACACCCCCCACCCCAATCCTTAGCCATTTCCATTGCGTATCTCAAGAGAGCCTGGTGCCTGATAGTATCTGAAGCCGATACCCTCAAAGCCGTATGTCTGGGGACTGGGTCAGTCGAGCTAGATGGATCCCTGGGAGGGAAGCCCTTAGCTGGATATCAGGAGTACGTCTGACACTAAGCCCGACCTGGGGCATGGATGGAGGATGGATCGGTCAGTGATGTCTCTCGGGGGGGGGGCACACAGATTACTAATGAGTTAGAAAAAAAATAGACACTTTTGAAAAACATATGTGCTTTTCCCCACTACATTTGGGATGGATCTCACCGAGTTACTTAGCCTTCACACAGGAAGTCTTAAGTTATTGTTTTAGAGAAGCCATACAAGTCAGCCTGGACATTTGACATAAATAAGTTTAATTAAATTTCAAAAATCACTATTTTTGTTGTTACTTTCTTATTTAAAACGAGCAACAAAGCCCGTCCAAGGACGTTCCGCCACCGTTCGGTGGCATGTTGTAACTCCCCTGCAACAGCCGTCTCGACCGGCATTACATGTGCATCGCGTCAAAAATACTATTCATTATAGTTAAAATAAATAACTCGTAAAAAAGAGCTTTTTGCTATAAATCCCAACGCGCATAACTAAAAATAAAGTCTTGGAAGAAATACTGCACCAAAAATAACTCGTTTTGAACGTCCGCTTAAATTGCGTAAACGTGTTCAATATGATTGGCTGTAGGAGTCATATGTGTTTGAGGGACCAATCGCTATAGATGACGGGACAGAACGGACAGAAAGGACAGTAACTTGCCTTTTATTATATAGGATATGACAACGTCATATTGTGTAGTAGAAGCTTTGATCTCGACAGAGAGCATTTTTAAATCTCGAAATATTGTCTTACCGTATATTTTGTATGTATGATTTCTAAAAATACTAGAAATAATACTTCTACTTTCATTGCCGCAATGTGTAAATTTCCCATCTATTAAAATAACTTGACGAATTCTCCAACGTAAGAACAGATACTGGTAAATTCTCCTAAACATCATATTTTAACTGGAAAGTATCTCCCTCACATAAGGCGATAAAAGGGTTGAGATAAAATTACAAAGGATCGTGAAAACTTTTCTTTAAAAAATAAATAAAAGAAATATCTTTATAGAAAGCCGTGTCATAGTCGGAAAGAATGTAAATGGGAAGTAGATGGATGGAACTGTGAATGGAGAAGATGGAATAACGGACCGTTACTCCCCTGGGGATAACCAGGCCTAAGTAAAACACACCGGAAATGTGACGTGTTTCCGACCGGATAAAAATGAGATTGAAATCCTTTGGTGAAACTTTGATTCTTTTTAAAAAAAATGTTTAGAATCCCGTTGACTAAAATTTACGAGTTTTTCATATTCGCAAGAGCAATAGAAATTACAAATGATATCTTGAACTTGAACACCATTTGAAAAGATTACAAAAATTAAAACACGTTAACACGAAGTGATATGATTGTTGACACGTAGCAGTCACAAATTTTAACTAGTGTTGTTGAAATGTTTTCTTAAATAAAAAAAGATAATGCTTTTCATTGACTATAGGTAAATGTTACTTTAAAAAAATGTTTGCTAAAGAATGATATAGATAATTCAGTTGTCAATGACGTCTTAATTTTTTCGTTTCTTTTCTCCCGCTCGAGATATTTCATTGACATAAACAACAGCTGTACTGCTTTTAAAAAAAAATAAATGATAAACTTTTGGCATTATAAATTGTGTAAATTAAATTTTCAAGCGATAGTTCATATATAATTATTAGGGCATAACCGAGTAGACAATTTCCACCGAGTACCGAGTCCGAGTATTTGGATGTACTATTTGCCGGATCCGGATACGAACCGAGTAGTAGCTGCGACTTAGGAGAGTACCATTTCTTTCATCATCATAAGTGCAAAGCCAAAACTGTTCGATGTTTTCATATAATCTACTATGTTTCCTAATAATTTTTAATAATTTTACTATGTTTATACTATGGCGTCTATATTTTCAAATATTTGCCGGAAACACAAACGTTACGCCACCTGTGGAATGCTGATAAAGTTAATGTTTTCCGCCAGTAAGTGGCATATATCTCTACAACCATTGCAGTCGGACGGAAGTATATTAGTATAATGGCGATCTTTTGAAAGAAAGTTAGACTATGTGTGACCCAGTAACAACTGGTTACGCCACCTGCGGAATGCTACTGAAATTATCGTGTCTTCTTTGCCAGTTGTTCAGTATTTATTGAATTCCATTTTCTTAATTTTTATTTTTTATTTTTTTTATTTTTTAGCTATTTGCGTGTGTAATATTTGCCGAGGCGAATACTTCCGGATATTACCGAAAATCGTAATATTCGACCGAGGCGATTGTCCGAGGCAATTTCCGGTTATGCCCTAATAATTATGCCTTAAAATGTCCACAAAGTTTAATTTAAAAAAAAGTACTTGGAGGCAATGTTCCATCTAAGGTTTTTTGGTCTGTGTGCAAAATATATAAACTCGTGTGCAAAGTTGCACAGAATCAATTTTTTGTGCAATATTTTACCAAATTTGCTGCGCGGTAATTCTAAACTGCTGCGCGGCGTTGCTAAAATATATGCGCAGCCGCGCAGCTTAAAGAGAACATTGCTTGGAGGTTTCTCAATCTAAATTTGATTTTGCGCTATAATCCAATCAGTACCTTAATGTTAAACAGGTGATTTTTTCACCAGTTTTAATTGCATAGCCGATACGTCTAGCTGACATCATTGACTATCACAAAAACTGCCCTGTAGAACAGTTCATTTGTGTTTTTTTGCTTCTCATTTTTGCATCATCAGTTCGATCGGATTAGATTGTACTCTACCATGTCTAAATGAATGGAATTCGCTGCCTAATCAATTTATTTGAGAACAACGATCAATACCGATTAGCCGCTCGACACACAGACATCATCCACGCCGACTGCTGCTGAAGAGATACTCAAAAGCATACAAAACAAAGCAAAGTGCGTGCAAGATATTGACAGAAATTCGAGTATATTAATGTTTTTAGTAGAAATCTGTGGCGAGGTAGCTATACAGATATCTTTTGTTTAGAATTAGTATTACGTCTCCTGCACTGGTCATTGACCAGTTCAATATCTCCCTCTGCATCTATTATGCTACAATGAAAAGAGTTTTCTTCGCCACATGTGTCAAACTGAAGGCCCGCGGGCCACATCTAGCCTGCCGTAAAACTATTTCTGGTCCAAGATTTTCACCGGTGTACGATTATATCAGGCCTGAAAGATAATTTAGGGTAAAAATATATTTAAGGACCCTGCGATATAAAGTGCTAATCAAATTCACTATTTAGCAGGTTTGTCATACTGTTGGCTAACGGACAGCATTCTTGCTTCTATCAGCTGTGTAGTGATTGAATGTTCGTTGTTATATTATCGTAGATACGTTCAGTTGCTCGTTTTGGATTAACCCATAAGAAATGAAGTAGTGTAGTCTCCTTATATCACATTACCGTTACTAGCTTCGTCAAACTTGATATCAATAAAGAAAGAGTCTGTCGGTAAATCCACGATCGTTTATAAAAAAAAATCAAAGCTAGCCTTAAAAATGATGAGAAGAAAGTTTGATATTTAAAAGAAATCATTTCAAAGTGTTTAGGAGGCTACATGCTTACATGATATTCGAGAAAATTATGTGTATCTGATTTGTGAAGGTAATGTGTCTGAGATAAATGCATGTAACATGGAACGACACGTCGAGACTTAACAACTATACAAAGTTTAAAAGCTTGAATTTAGAGCACAATATTCAGGAATTAGAAGCACCGAAGTAGTTTCTGACATCACAGCAGAAGGCTTTCAACAAAGCAAAATATAAATCATATTTTGGCGGAGGGTATCACAAAATTAAGCCCACCTTTTATAGAAGGATTGTTTCTGAAGGGCTGAATGGTGAAAGTATGTGACGTTTTATATCCCACCCAAAAGCAGATGATCGCAAATGTAAGCTGTAGCAGATTAACATTCTTCTCTGTTTTAGTTAAATTATTTCTTATACTGTCCTTTAAGGTGAAAGGTGAAAGACCGAGTAATAAACACGTTTTTTTAAATAACCGACTGTTTACAGATTTTCGACAATATCGAGATTTTCATTTTTCTGTAAAAAAATTATCATCTGCGCAGTTATAATTGTTTTTATACAAGTAAACGATTTCTATATGTATGTATACAAAAAATAAGTTTTAAAATAATCTAATATTTTTTTGCTCTCTTAACCAATTCTTAGAAAATCCATGTTAAAAATATGTGAGCGGTTGTATGGTGCAATAATATTGTGTGTCTCTTGCTTTATTTTTTCTTACTACCTGTGTTTAAAGGATTGCGGATTGATGAATTCTCTCAAATAATGATTTTAGCTATTTATACGTACATAATAGTAAACCAAGCTGCTTGGCTGAGATTTAGGTTAACGTCACACACACGTTAAGCTTTACTCTCTAGCCAGAAGCTAAATAACAAGAAATTATACGACTTAAATCAGATGAAATCAGGAGTCTGGAAGATTCAGTGCTAATCACACATCCGAAGTTCGTATTTATAATGATATTATTGCCCACAATGCCGCCGTTAGGGGAAGATAATTTATGAAATTATCGCGTTCGTTAAAAAATAAAATAAGGGGGAAAAATGGCTCTGATATGTTTCTAAAAATAACATTGCCACGGTGTAACAAATTATCGACTAGTTGTTAGCTGGTTGGATGCGGTAAACTAATCGTTCAATAGGTTGTCGGCTTTTCACTGTATTATTGTCACAAATAATTGGACTATGATCACTGTTTAGAATCGAGCATATTAAGTATTTAGAATGATGTCCTGATTTCGTGGACCATAAAAAGATGGACCCTGTAATCAATGCGTATATAATGCGTGGTTAATTATTGTTTCATCCGATTTCATAGATAAGAAATTCACTTCACTCAGATGGTAGTGTTATAGTAAATGCATTTTTATTTGAAAAACAAATAAAGACAAGAGTTCTCTATAACTTTATAAGGCCCGATGATTTAGAATATCCAACAGCATAACATAAATATGTCTACCTTTTTTATTTTTTCAATATTTGTGTTGAGAACATTGATAATATTTATTTTTAAAAAAAAAGTATCCTAGAAAATTATTTTGCGATTGCCACATTTGACGAATCGAAAATAGATAAAAGACAAATTATTATTCAGCTATATCAAAGATAAATTGGGTCACTAAATACAGTGATTGTATATTATAACATCATTGTATTTTGTGAATTTAATGTAGATGCTAAATCCTATTTAAAAATTTGTATCAAAAGATAATCATGAAGAATGTTACTAAGTTTCATTTCTATGACAAACAAAATATGGGTGTGTAGATTCTTTTACTCCGAATAGCACTTATTGGCAGACATGATTATTGCTTACAGTGATACAGGTCTTGTTATAAACTAACTACCCCTGTGTTCCGAAGGGCACGTGGTCAAAAGGCCACATGGTCTGAATGATGTTTTGAATACACAAGTTGTTCAATCAATTATCAACATTAAAAAGCTCAAAACAACTTGTAGGTAGAAAAAAAATCAACCAAAAACAAATGTAAATAAATAGCTAGACCTAAAGATTTGTATTTACAATTTAATTTACAATGCCTTCAGTTATTTTCATTAGTCTGTGTGTGTGGGGGCTTTGGTAGCATAACGCAAAATAAGCAATTAGTTATCTGGTCCCCACAATGTTCAAGAAACAAACAGAGTCAAATCTGCCATTTCTGTTAGACTGAAAAATAGGAAATGACACAGAACAATTTGATTTCCATTGATTCAAGGGAGATAAATTTCATTACCTCCGGACTAGAACCGATTTTTTTAGAGAAATAAAACACACACATACACACACACAGACACTCACATCGAACCGAGGTACAGTCGGGGGGCAGGCGTTCACAAATCTCGAGAGTTAAGGGAAAGATGAGCGTGGAGTTGCGAGATTACGGAGATTATCGAGTGTAAACGAAGAGAACCCAGTGGTAATGATTTTGGGGGGATGTTGTGAAATCCGTCGGAAATTCGCTATGCGTGATCGTAATGCGCTAATATGAAGCAGGGAATGGCCTCTGACCCCTGGGACCATCAATCGTTCACACATGATTTATAAAATTCCAGTTTCTAGCAAGTCCGTGTAATGAGGTATTAAATTTCACTGGTTGCGGTCTGTGGCCGCTTTTTCGTTTCTCTGGAGTCTCTCAAAATGTCTAGTCTGAAGTGGGCCTGAGTGGCGCAACTAACCCTCGCTGAGATGACTAGTAACATTACAACTGGGTTTTTAAGAGAAGGAAATACGAAATATTGATGTTTAATTTTAATGTTAAGGCCCTTGAGGCTTAGGCTACGAATGTTTACTTTTAAGTATGTGATATCAAACATGATTAAATCAATTTATAATATTCATCGCGTTTTGTATCATATTATCTGGATTAAAATGTCCTTTATTTTCATATTTATTGTCTTCTAAAAAATAACAAACAATTTATAATTTTTGCAACACGTGATTAAAGAATTTGGACGACCACGCCCATTTTTGTCCTAAATCCACGTTGTTATTTTTTACTCTGTTAAAAACGGCTTTTATGATCGTTGAAAAAATTGAACATTTATGGCTGAGAGATGAGAGCTGATGGCAACCATTTGAATATATCATCCATAAAACCTCCTGTAAAAAATATAAACTCCTGTAGAGAGTTTTATTTTGTGGAATCGGGCTGCTTGATGAAATAACTTCTTATACTCGTCAATGTAAAAGTCTTTAGTTTGATCAAAATCGTAAATCTGGTATATGAGCATTGTCATCCTGGTTTCTGTTTTAATGTTAAAAAAAGAATTTTAAGGGGGGAAAAAAGAAACATAAAAAAACATTGTAAAATGGATGCATGTCTATTAGAAATCAATGCCGTCATCCTACAACATATTTGAAACGAGAGGCCCAACTTAAAACTGCATTTGAGAGACTAAAATAAAAGGAGCTATAATAGGGGGATTTGGTGTACAATAGAGTTTTCCCTTTGTGAAGGTTGGCAAATTGCTTGCCCTTTCCCGGGCTGGACTAATCCTTTAACCGATGTAACATTTCATGACCAATTAATAAAATATAAACACAACACATACGAGACTTTACTCTCAGATGTTTATCATGTATGATTGTACAACATAGCATAACAAGTTTTTTTTTGTTGTCTTTTTGCTTTATTTATTTTATACAACGCGTATAGACGTAAGGGCATTTTTATTTGAGAAAACAGAAAGTTGAGTAAAATATATTAACTTAAAAAAATGAATTTGTCAACAGAATACACTGAAAATATGAACGGTAAACACAATTTTTGATCCTTGCCAATCTTTAAGACATATTTGTTTACCCCGAAGTTAAAGATCCTGTTCATAATTTGACATTAAACAATACATTTTCCATCAAATTATTCGTCATTAAAACATACCTCTCGAGAATTACAAGCAGATGGCTATAGAATAGATTAACATTACACTGTAAATGAAAAGGTTATAAAAAAAAACTTTTTTGCTTAATTTTTTTTTAGCCAAGTATCTTTAAAGTCCTATCAATGATCCTACATGTGGAAGAAAATCAGAAGCCCCAAGCATAATGCTCTTCATGGGTCTTCCTGGAAGACCCTCCCAGCTATCTCGCCCCCTCCCCCAGAAATGGACTTAACAGCTGGGACCCCCCCCCCGGAGTGGTCGCTTCTGAAGCGGTCACATGGGCATCCAGGACAGAAAGTCGAAGATGCCTCCCATTAAGTTGGCCTCACAAGGAGTAGTGGAATTTCCCTACTACGACCCGCTACCACTTTGGCGCCACCCCGGCAAAGCATACGTGTCTCATTGGTTAGGACCGCCGCTATGCGGGGGATCATCAATGACCTACCTAGGGTGCAACCCCCACTGGAAGGTTTTCTCAGAGCTGGCGTCCGCTGCGTTCTTCGCGGTTCCTTTTGCTAATCCATACCGGCGCTCCTGGCCCTAAACCGGCACCGCTGAATGGCGTTGCTACTAAAAAATGAGGGGGACGAAACGGTCCCTTCGGATTTACCCGACCCTCAACAGGTACTTTGGTTCCTATCAATGAAAACAGTCGAATGTTATTGGATGATAGTAACGCTTTTTTGTAATGGATGAAACTACATCGAACATTTGTTTTTGCCTAACTATCCCGCAATGTTTAGAGACGAAATATCCTTCTAGGGACAATGAAAGTTTCTGAAAGCGAGGACATGAACGTTTTAGGTTACTAAAGCTATTTTGCAGCTATTTCTGTGATTGAGTCTTTGTGAACTAAGATTGTTTACTTTTGACGTAATAAAAATTTACTCGTGGTTGTGTTTGAAATACATGGATGTCAAACTATCGAATACTGAGACACTTATGAAATTACCCTTTTGTAGCAAATGTTGCCTAAATGTCTCAATAGATTCCAATTTGGTAAACTTAACCGAATGTACAGGTTAAGTTTAGTGGGCGACTGTCATGTTTAGGTTTTGTTAACTTGACTTTTAGTGATTATGGAGCTTGGAAAACTTGAATGATATATTTAAATATATATGCAAAATTTGGTAGACTAGATTTTAATGTTACAAGCCAATATATCTATCATATAAATTTCATCCTTTCAAAACGAATCACGTATTTTTATGCATAGCAGAATAATTTTGTTAAAATTTCATTCTTTAGAACTTCTACAACTATGCCTGTGGTGGTTACATTAAAGAGACGGACTTAACGTGGTTCAAAACAAGGATTCGGGAATCTCCGGATGAGATCATCAACGAACATCGAAAGTACATAATAGGTGAGAACTTTTATGTTACTCTTGAGCTTTAATCAGTATGTAATGGTGTATTTGATATTGGTTTATTTCATTCTGAGATAATTAACGAAGAGTTTAAGAAAGGATAAATACAATCACTAGCGTAGATATTATTAGATTTTAAAGACCGTTTGGTATGCTGAGGATTTATTTTTATTGTAAATATTCTCTTATTATACATGTTTTCACTACGATTAAAAAGAGCTGATATATAATAATTATACTAGACTAGAAGAAAGTGGCAGCCATTGAAAATAAGATCAGCTGTAAAGTCAAGTCACGTGATTAATGTTTACTCCTATTAAATTTGTATTCGCCATTAAATAGTGCGTTCGTGTGATGCTTGGGCAAATGCTCGCGAGCAACGATTGAAGGCGTGGACCGACCTTTAATAATATTTAGTTGAGGATGTCTTGGGAAGAAAATTTAGTGTATATTGGGTTTTGGCAGGAAGTTCATAAAAATGTTCCATTTTATTTGTTTGATTGCGCATTTAAGAAGAAAAAAACTACAATATTATTTGTAAAGAAAGAAATTTAAAATGTATCAAATATTCTAAAAAATAAATTATTTAATTTTAATTTATAATTAATTTCCAATCGTAAAACAAAAAATTTAAAAATGGCTACGACATTATTTACATTTGAAACTCGTTTCACAGTGAGACAATTAAAAGGGAGAGATGGTCTGCTCACATACACCTGACGCGGGCCTCTGATTTAAACGTACTTTTAGTGAACAACACTTGACACCTGTTCGTTAACTAGGTGATATAGATGGGTGTCAAGTACATGAAGCGCCGCGCCTTGTTGTTCAGCATTGATTGCGCATGCCTTAATAATAACTTAGATGGCCTCTCGTGGCAACTTAGTATTATGCTGGTCTTTAAGTAAATAAGGAATATGGATAACGGAGCCACTTCAAATGACACAATTTTTAAGGTCGTTTCAATAGTTACTTAATAAGTATGTCATTGACTTCTAAAAAAGCTTCATCGTAGTCCAATTTTTTATGTTGACATATTTCTTTATAACAGCGGGGAAAATCTTAACATATCCACTGAACTAAAACTTTTTTCTTGTTTTATGTCTTACAATACAAAAGGTTCCGTTGGCATTGTATAAAGTATATAAGGATGAAAAACCTGCCATTTTTCCTCAAATCATACATAAAAACCAGATTCAAATTAGCTTCCTTTTTTTTCCCAAAGTTACAACATTTGACACTTGCCATTGTGCGGTTGTTACAAATGCATGGAAAGTAACAATGTTTCAGGAAGTATGTAACAGCGGCACAAACATAATAGATGAAGTGGAGTGTTCAATTAATATTTGTCAAAGCATGTTTTAAGGTTAGGAGTGTAGTCTTCCCTAACTTTTCCAGTCTCTCCAATAGCACGATAATATGTTCGAATAAATATCAACCTTAACAAAAAAAATTTTCCAATCCTTATTGAATAGTAAATGAAACAAAGTGATACTTTAAATAATTTTTTATTGATAGCATGCATTTTATTATTATCATTTTTTGGGGGTCTTTTATAGGGGCAATTGTTTTGCACTTTCCCCCCATGACCAAGTTAGACGTATATTCAATGCCTATCGTTTAGTTTCATTCTTATAGACGAACACAGTTTTTATATTCTTTCTATTTTCCCACTCCCTTGGGATATTTGCCTTGAAATCTCTTCCCTGTACAAGGTCCCCAGCATTTCACTTAGCACTCAATGGGGATAGCGGAGGTAAAGTCCATCGGTCGCATTAGCGCTGAAAGCTTTGCAAATAGGGTTGACAGCATCGGCCTTTACTCCCTAAACTTATTCATGGCGATATTTGAGTGGAATCTCGACACGTTGACTAAGTTTCCATTGCTGAAATATTAAAATATTTTTTTTTAAAAATAAATGGCGATTTCTTATGGCAGGATGATCTTGAACTTAATATTATTATTTTTGTTGAGTTAAGATAATGTATTCGAAATGAAATGTGCATAGAAAAATGTACAAGTATGTGTAAAATTGTCAAATCACTAGTTTTTAAAAGTGAGAACTTAACGTTCAAATTATCAAATACAATTGACAAAATTGTAGTGGGTATCTCCATCATCGAGTCCTTCTACACCAATATGCACAGCAAAGTGCTCTTCAATGCTGCCACCTCAAAACCCATCCCAGTTTGTAGCGGAGTCAAACAAGGCTGCGTACTGGCTCCAACACTCTTTGGTATCTTTTTCTCGATGCTATTGCGACATGCTTTTGAGGACTGCTTCGAGGGTGTGAACATTTATACCAGGACGGATTGAAACCTATACAACATCAGCCGGCTCCGTGCGAAGAGCAAATTGGAAACTTTCTTAATCAGATAGTTGCTCTTCGTGGATGACGCAGCCCTTACCTCACATACAGAGATAGGACTCCAACAGTTGGTCAATAAGTTCTCAGAGGCATGCAATGATTTTGGTTTAGCGATTAGCCTAAAAAAGACCAACATATGAGACAAGGCACTGAGTGCCTTCTAGCACTCTCCATTGAGGGAATCACCTTAGATGTCGTCGAGGATTTCACCTACCTTGGCAGTTACATCACAAGCACACTCTCCCTTGATAAGGAAATAGGAACCAGAATCGACAAGGCCGCATCAATAACGTCTAGGCTGAATCAAAGAGTGTGGAACAATGCGCAGCTCACAGACAAGACGAAAATCACTATGTATCAGGCCTGTGTGCTCAGCACATTCCTCTATCGCAGCGAGTGCTGGATGACCTACGCCAAGCAAACAAAGCAGCTCAACAGCTTCCACTACGATGCTTGCGTAGGATTCTACACATCAAGTGGCAGGACCAGATCACCAATGTCGAGGTACTCAGTAGGAGCCTTATTCTGAGTATGCACTCAATTCTGAGTGAGAGGCACCTGTGGTTGTTGGGTCATGTCCGCAGGATGATCTCGGAGTGCATTCCTAGAGCCTTGCTTTACGGTGAGCTAACAACTGGTATGAGAAAAAGAGGTAACCCTGCTTGCACCTCAAGGACATCTGCAAGAAAGACTTGTCATTGGCACAGATAGACCATAAAACGTGGGAGACCATTGCCGAGGAGCGCACCTCCTAGTGGGCAAAAGTGCGTGAGGGGGCATTCATGTCGCGGAAGCATCTCTCATAGCCTTGAGTGGAGAGAGAAGGGCTATGAGAAATGGGAGGGGGGGGCAGAGGAGCAGGAGTACACGCCATCGTCCCATGAGGACGGATTGTTGCCATACTATTGGGTATCTGAGTGTAAGAAGAAATGCCATAATGAAACCTTTGCAATTAAAGGAGAACAACGAAAGGTCAAAGTTCATTATGAGTCTAGGTTGTCTAGCCTAAAGTTGATTACATATTGACATTCAAGAATCCGCTCCAGAAGCACTTTGACAAAGTGTCAATAATTAACACCATCTTGAGAGAACATGAATGAGGACAGCTCTGTAATAATTACATTACAATTCATTTTATGTTACCAAGTGTTTTACAGCCATTCAGTGTCTTAGCTGTTGACAATGTCATTTCCTTGTGCTAGTTGACAAACACTTCACCTTTCTGTCCTGCACTGAACACTGCTTCTAACGTTAAAATAAACCACTAGCGGTTTCCATTGAATAACATGTATAGAACACGTAGTTTTACATCTCGGAATAAGGAATAAAACATTTACGCAAAAACTTGGCTCTGTATTGTTTCGTGGAGTCAGGTGCGGATTAAGACTACACGGGGCCCCTGGCTGCAATTCAAACTAGGGCCCTATCCAGCCAGCGTCCCTTTAAATAAAATGATTGCTAGCAGCTAATATAAGACTGTAACTTGTAACTAAATAGTTCATCGGTTCCTTTAACATACTTTGTCTGTACTACGGGATCGGCCTTCCCAGCCAAAGATTATTCATGAAATAAAACAAACCCGTAAAAACAAAGTTTTTGACTATAAATCCCTTATATATGAGACATAACTAACAGTATTGATTATTTTCAAACATTTACAGACTGAATCTGTCTTAACTCAACTTTGCATCATAACCCTAGTGGGGGGGGAGGGGTGGGTGGGGGGAGAGGGGAAAAGTCTGGTCACCGATTCGCTTGACCGAGCTCAGAGTGACACGTAAAATGTAAACAAAAGCGCCCGTCGCTTCGTTGGGTCGCCTCAATGCGTCAGCTCAAAATTTCACGTGGGAAAAAAACAATAACAAACAGTGAATTTAAATTACATACATCATATAAGGATAAACTAAAAATGCATTAATTTAATTACGGTACGTTTGATCGATCTGAAATTTTGATACGATGCATTGTTAGGTTAGACGGGTCCGTGTGCCAAATTTCAGTTCGATCGGATCATGGGAAGTGGGTCATTTTTGACTTCTGTTTTTCCACCCGCCCAAGACAGAGATGATGAGACGGCCGCGAAGTTAATATAAGGGATTTAAAAATGGAATATGAAGAAATAACTGTTTGCCGGTATCCTAATATTGAGTGTAAAAATACAATTGAAAAAAAAGTTTGTGCCCACGCCGGGAAACGATCGCGTGACCGCTGGCACAGCAGGGTGACTTTCTTCCTCAAGACCACACGAGCCTGATGAAAATGATGAAGTTTAAAAATATAAACAATAATCTTTAATATTTTCTCTTAGTGAGCCTATAAAATCAGTTTAAAAAAATATTTTATGATATTTTCAGGAATTCATGCACATATTTCTCCATCTTTCTTATAAAATATACTAAATTTGGGGGCCCCTAATCATCGGGGGCCCCTGGCTTTAGCCCGTTCAGCCCCCCCTCCTTAATCCGCCATAGCGTGGAGTCATTTCTTATCATTAACAACCTAAACATTAAAAGAGATCAACTATTTTTATTAGGATTTCTCCAATTTTTAAATTGTTTAATTTAAAAATGTGTGTGTGCGTGTGTGTGTGCGTGTGGCTTTTCTTAGTCATGACACTTTGTTTTAATTTTTAAGGGAAGACTTAAAACAAGTGAAATCAAAAGAGAACGATAAAAATATTTCACTTCATGCAAAAATAAATTTTTGGGAGCGAAAAAAATCATTCAAAAGGCTTATCAAGTAAAAGAAATTATACAAAAACGAAAAAAAGTAAATTATTTGTCATCTGTCAAAAGAATAGTCATGAAAACTGTATTGGACATTGTTGAAGTTGGCTTAATCATTGCGAGAATTCACTCGCTTTCAGAAACACTTCATTTATGCAAAAAAAATACCAGCGGTACACACACAAACAATTTGTTTCCACTGTCAGAAATGTTTGAGTGCGGTCTCTAGTTCTACTAAATGGTCATACCTCATGCCCGACGTCAGTTGATCCCCAGAGAAAGTTAACAGGAATTCATGCCTCCACATTGATAGTCCAGATTTACGGGCCCTCGCAAGAAACGGAACGACTTTCTCAATCCCTAAACCCGACTGAGTCAATTCTTGACACATTCAAGGCTAATCTTGAGAGAAATCCGAGAGACTAGAAAAATACAAGGAGAAAAATGTCTTTGGTCCAAGTATTATACATGAATTTATTTATTTTTTTGAAAGAATTTATCAGTTGCATCAATATTGATTAATTTAATTGTTAAGTCGAAATTTAAATAATTTGTTTTGTCTCATTCGTCACGTTTACTGTCATGTGACGTTGCCTGTGCAGAATGCGTTTTACTATTTTCTACGGAAACCTATTTAACCAAAAAATAATAATATATATATACATTTATTATATATATATAGTAGGGCTGCGGAAATTATCGATTAATCTCTTGATTAATCGTTAAAAATTTTAAAGATTAATTTTTTTTAACGATTAATCGACTCACTACTTATAAATGTACTGGAAGTAAAAAATAAAATATTTTGGCCGATAAATATAATCTAATTTCCGGGACGATTACACGAACATTTTGGTTTTAAACTATTGACTGACGTGAATGTTCAAAATGTTGATAAAGGTTATGTGTCCATTGAGAGAAATCGGTTGCCTAACATACAACGTTCCCTCTAAGTCTAAGCTTCGTTGGTCCGTGTGCAAACTTTAAAAAAATCATGTGCAAAGTTGCACAACGTCCATTTTATGCAATATTTTTACATAATTTGCTAAGCGGTGATTCTAAACTCCTGCGTGGCGTCGGCCAAATATCTGTGCAGCCGCGCTGCTTATAGGGAACATTGCTACCATGGTTCTAACACTTCGCTTACATATCACCTGCATACCAAACATCCACTACAGTATCGGAAACTTCAGCTGAGACAATCTAAAGCAATGTGAACGATTGTTCAGCTCTGCTGGTTATATTGTCAAAAGACCTGCTCATCTCTTGAACCGAATAATGTCAATACACTTGTCTGTTAGTGTTGTTGGTTAAAAGATGTCCTATAAAGAAGACATTACAGTGTTATTTCGATTTTTGACAAGTACGTTTAATAAATTATGTTACTTATGACACCCTATATTTCATTTTTTGACGTTAATCGAAAGTAACTATTAATTAATCGTTAATTTTTCAAAAGTTAACGATTAAATTTAAATTAATCGTTAACAGCCCTAATATATATATATATATATATATATATATATATATATATATATATATATATATATATATATATATATATATATATATATATATATATATATATTATATCCTATGGTGTGATGTTAAAACTCTCAAGCATAATCCTTTTATATAATAAAAGGCTAAGTTCTGTCCCGTCATCTATAGCGATTGGTCTCTCAAACACACATGACTCCTACAGCCAATCATATCAAGTTTACGCGGACGTTCAAAACGAGTTATTTTTGGTGCAGTATTTCTTCCAAAACTTTTTTTTGATTTATGCGCGTTGGGATTTATAGTTAAAAGCACTGTTTTTACAAGTTACTTATTTTAACTATAATGAATAGTATTTTTGACGTGATGCACATGTAATGCCGGTCGAGACGGCTGTTGGATGGGAGTTACAGCATGCCACCGAACGGTGGCGGAACGTCCCTGGACGGGCTTTGTTGCTCGTACTTTAATATTTGGTAAAATTGTCTGACATGAAGAGACAGTCGGTCAACATCAGATGTTTTTTTCTGGTCGGCTGTTAACTTGAACAAGCTCGCTGACTGTGAAAGTCCCATCATGTATATGTACTTCTAATTGAATGTAATGTAAATAATAAATATATTGAAAAAATATATAAATAATATCGTTTCTTTTAACAAACTGTTCGGTAAGCTAATTGAATACAATTTCAAAATCCGACTGATATTTTAAGTTTTCTCATTTACAACTAGTAGTGCATTTACATATTATTGTAAAGGTAAACAACGGTAAGGTAAATTTCATAAGCTTTAAGCTTTAAGGACAACTCTAAAACAAACATACACACTTCAAGTCTAAACACATAAACACACAAAGTATCCTGAAAAAAAAACTTAAAATTATCTATCGATGACGTCACCTAATGACTACCACAATCTCTCGCTCCAGGCTAGTCACCAAATACAACCAAACCAATCAATGCTAAATATATGGCCATACACAAACTAGATCACGCCCCACCTACACGCCCCTCAACAGTTATTTCTGTCATACTCTTTTTTCCCTCTTTATAAAGTTGCTAAATCTCGGGGCTAGCTTCTCCAGGTGACAAATTCAGAGTCGCATACCGAACTGTTTTGAATTGGCCAGAGAATTACACCATTTTTATTAAGAGAAAGTTTCCATTTCTCCATATCACCAAAATAAAAACCTCATTATTCCGACGCCAAAAATGTTTCCCCATTTTCCGATTGTTTGCCAGTGTATCAGCTCACCGACCTTTAGAGGGTGGCATACAGTCATCCATGTGGTACGTGAACATTCGCCAGTTTAACGTTCATACAGTCATCCATGTGGTACGTGAACATTAGCCATTTTAAAGTTCATAGACTCATACATGTGGTACGTGAACATTCGCCAATTTAACGTTCATAGACTCGTACATGTGGTACGTGAACATTCGCCAGTTTAACGTTCATAGACTCGTACATGTGGTACGTGAACATTCGCCAGTTTAACGTTCATAGACTCATACATGTGGTACGTGAACTTTCGCCATTTTAACGTTCATAGACTCATACATGTGGTACGTGAACATTCGCCAGTTTATCGTTCATAGACTCATACATGTTATACGTGAATTTTCGCCATTTTAACGTTCATAGACTCATACATGTGGTACGTGAACATTCGCCAGTTTAACGTTCATAGACTCATACATGTTATACGTGAACTTTCGCCATTTTAACGTTCATAGACTCATACATGTGGTACGTGAACATTCGCCATTTTATCGTTCATAGACTCATACATGTGGTACGTGAACATTCGCCAGTTTAACGTTCATAGACTCATACATGTGGTACGTGAACATTCGCCAGTTTAACGTTCATAGACTCATACATGTTATACGTGAACTTTCGCCATTTTAACGTTCATAGACTCATACATGTGGTACGTGAACATTTGCCAGTTTAACGTTCATAGACTCATACATGTGGTACGTGAACATTCGCCAGTTTAACGTTCATAGACTCATACATGTGGTACGTGAACATTCGCCAGTTTAACGCTCATCACACAGCAACATGTTCACCTTAATCGAAGAGCATGTCCAAACTTTTTTTTTATTGTGTGTTTCATCTTCATCTCACCGCCCCCACCCCGACCACGCCTCATTCACCCCCAACCACTCTACCCTCAAATCCATCCACCTCAGGGGTCTTCCCGAGATCCCAACCTTCTAATCTCTCCTTGAATCGATTGGGATAACGGATTGATTCAATTGGCCAGCACGCGCGTAGATCTTGCTCGTGCAAACTTGAGCAACAAGACGAGCCAATGAGCGCATCTATTGACTGACCGAGCGAACTACTAAACCCAAATAAACTCGTGTGCTATCTTATTTGACATCGATAATACGAGGGTGGTATAAACACGATTTCTTTAATCGGGTTTCTAATTAATTGAATTGTGGTTCGTAAATCCCTATGTCGATAATTCCGAATGTTTGTAATAAATAACCAATATTATAAAGCAAACGTGATTTATAATCTGTAGAAGACTCATTTTTGTTTGATTATACAAGATTATATAACGATTATACACATTAAAAACAAAGTTTATCAAAGTATATGCAATAAATAATAGCTTAAAGATTAGGGAGTGATTTGAAATCATTTCTTACTTTTTCTTCCAAGATTTTATCAGGTTTCTCATTTAAGCCCTTTCTGTTTCTTCTTTTTGTATTGAGGGTTCTATGATGTATTGCCAAGAAATGGGGGACGGGGTAACTTTTGACAAATGTTCCTTTAGCGTCTTCGAATGATAAAACTAATAGCTATAAAATATAATAAATGATTTTGAGGTTCTGATCTTTTGAAACTAAGCTATATTTAAAAGTTAAGCAATGAAAAGGGAAATAAAGTAACCAATTATTCTTTGAAGATTAAACTTCCTTAGAAAGTCTAGTTAGTCTGTGGCGATGATCTCCTCTTCCATTCATCTTGACTTGTACGGAATAGAGTAACATTCTTTGAATGAATTAAATTGTCCTCTGTATCAGTATTTGCTACAATCTTGAAATTATTTCACTGTATTCAATAAATATAACTTACTATAAAGTACAAAAACAATTTTCAACAAATGTTGAATGGTAAATAGACTTTTATAGATGACATGTAATGGAAATGTTTTTTTGTGTGTGTTTGTTTTAACAGTGTGTATTTACTTACATGCCCTTAAAATAATGTTTTAATTTGTTTTATGGCGTGTGAAATTGTACTTTCTAATATTTTTGGCATTTTCGTTTCCAATTTCAACTAGAAATATAACTTAAGGTGTAGATATAAAAATATTGTTGATGAAAACTATCACAATGTATTATACACCAACCGACATATATTGTCACTGAATACTGTTTAACCCTCCACAGACCGTCTATTTCACACCCACCCACATATATTGTGACTCAACACTGTTTAACCCTCTACAGACCGTCTATTTCACACCCACCCACATATATTGTGACTCAACACTGTTTAACTCTCCACAGACCGTCTATTTCACACCCACCCACATATATTGTGACTCAACACTGTTTAACTCTCCACAGACCGTCTATTTCACACCCACCCACATATATTGTGACTCAACACTGTTTACCCCTCCACAGACCGTCTATTTCACACCCACCCACATATATTGTGACTCAACACAGTTTAACCCTCCACAGACCGTCTATTTCACACCCACCCACATATATTGTGACTCAACACTGTTTAACTCTCCACAGACCGTCTATTTCACACCCACCCACATATATTGTGACTCAACACTGTTTAACTCTCCACAGACCGTCTATTTCACACCCACCCACATATATTGTGACTCAACACTGTTTAACCCTCCACAGACCGTCTATTTCACACCCACCCACATATATTGTGACTCAACACTGTTTAACCCTCCACAGACCGTCTATTTCACACCCACCCACATATATTGTGACTCAACACTGTTTAACCCTCTACAGACCGTCTATTTCACACCCACCCACATATATTGTGACTCAACACTGTTTAACCCTCCACAGACCGTCTATTTCACACCCACCCACATATATTGTGACTCAACACTGTTTAACTCTCCACAGACCGTCTATTTCACACCCACCCACATATATTGTGACTCAACACTGTTTAACCCTCCACAGACCGTCTATTTCACACCCACCCACATATATTGTGACTCAACACTGTTTAACTCTCCACAGACCGTCTATTTCACACCCACCCACATGTATTGTGACTCAACACTGTTTAACTCTCCACAGACCGTCTATTTCACACCCACCCACATATATTGTGACTCAACACTGTTTAACCCTCCACAGACCGTCTATTTCACACCCACCCACATATATTGTGACTCAACACTGTTTAACCCTCTACAGACCGTCTATTTCACACCCACCCACATATATTGTGACTCAACACTGTTTAACTCTCCACAGACCGTCTATTTCACACCCACCCACATATATTGTGACTCAACACTGTTTAACTCTCCACAGACCGTCTATTTCACACCCACCCACATATATTGTGACTCAACACTGTTTAACTCTCCACAGACCGTCTATTACACACCCACCCACATATATTGTGACTCAACACTGTTTAACTCTCCACAGACCGTCTATTTCACACCCACCCACATATATTGTGACTCAACACTGTTTAACCCTCTACAGACCGTCTATTTCACACCCACCCACATATATTGTGACTCAACACTGTTTAACCCTCTACAGACCGTCTATTTCACACCCACCCACATATAATGTGACTCAACACTGTTTAACTCTCCACAGACCGTCTATTTCACACCCACCCATATATATTGTGACTCAACACTGTTTAACTCTCCACAGACCGTCTATTACACACCCACCCACATATATTGGGACTCAACACTGTTTAACTCTCCACAGACCGTCTATTACACACCCACCCACATATATTGTGACTCAACACTGTTTAACTCTCCACAGACCGTCTATTACACACCCACCCACATATATTGTGACTCAACACTGTTTAACTCTCCACAGACCGTCTATTACACACCCAACCACATATATTGTGACTCAACACTGTTTAACTCTCCACAGACCGTCTATTACACACCCACCCACATATATTTTGACTCAACACTGTTTAACTCTCCACAGACCGTCTATTACACACCCACTCACATATATTGTGACTCAACACTGTTTAACTCTCCACAGACCGTCTATTACACACCCACCCACATATATTGTGACTCAACACTGTTTAACTCTCCACAGACCGTCTATTACACACCCACCCACATATATTGTGACTCAACACTGTTTAACTCTCCACAGACCGTCTATTACACACCCACCCACATATATTGTGACTCAACACTGTTTAACTCTCCACAGACCGTCTATTACACACCCACCCACATATATTGTCACTGAATACTGTTTAACCCTCCACAGACCGACTCTCTACATCATTCGAGCCAAGTGATGACAGGCTGCTGGCATCGTCTAAGGAGATCTTCAGGTCATGTTTGTTCAGATCAAGTGCGATTGACGATGGCACGAGAACCGTAGGTCAGTTTGTGTGTTTGTTTTTTAGCCGAGCTTTTGCCAAGGATGTGACAGGTCTCGAATGGGTTCTTCTCACTTAATTTTTTTTTGCTTTTAAAATCTGTTGTTTTTTTAAAATATATTTTATATTATATGTTTTAATATTAAAGTCATTAGAAAGATATATTATTTAATCGGAATGGGAAAGATATTGGAAACATTTAAGTCATAAGTTTGTTTTATTGACAAATTTTGTCTTGAAATAACCCTTGTCCAAAAGTACGTAATATTGAAGTAAGACGCTCCATATACAAGTACGCAACAGATATCAGGATTATTATTAATTTATCGATCTTAAATAAACATTTTAAATAAATATATAAAAGATATCCATACTTCCTAATTCTAATTTAGTTTAAAAGTTAAGTGTCAAAGGCGCGCTCTTTTTAAATTTCTTTCATTTTCATGAAAAAGTAAATAAGTATAATAATTCCAGCGTAAATATATTAAGGAAATACAGCAATTGATACAACTTGAACAGGATTTTGGGTACAAATAATTGAACAAAGACCTTCTTGGTGTATTGCTGTTAACAAAATCAGACCAGAAACTTCTTGATACTTGGTTGTTAACAAATTATGATCAGTACCAGCTGTTTAAAGGACCGTAAACACTATTTTCCAGGTCCATAAGGTTACAGTACATTTATCATTGTAAGTACACGAATGCACTGCTCAATTTGTAATAAAAAGATGGATAACAGAAGCCTAGCGAGTGTGAACGCCATTTTATTTTTAACCCGAAGCAGATTACATTAATTCTACGTTGTCTGTATTTACTTCCTGTGAGAGACGTGTTGTTGTGTTTACATTGTATGAGAATGCAATGACTTGACCTAGTATGAAACACGTGGTTTGTGAGGTGAACTTTAAGCGTGCGTGGTCAAGGGCTTGGAGGATCGCTGACTATATATAGACGGTTCAAGAGAGAACCGAGGTTGAAGGCATACGAGCTGACTAGGTGGTTGATTGTACAGATGATTACAGTGGATTGTATATAGTGATTAAAGACAGTTGTTATCCAGAACACAGTGTGTTAAAGTCGTGTCACTTGACCTGCAAGTTCTATTACACTCCCGTCTCAGGAAGTTCAAGATGATAAAAATAAAAGAGTCATTCTTTTTTAAATAATGAATTCTGGTTCCTTTTGAAATAATTGCATCAGTAAATATTAAATAAGTATTTTTTTTTATTCTACTTGTTAAGTTGGCTATCGATACAAACAATATAAGCGTTAAATTTTTTTTTGTTATTCAAAAGGGAATCATCGTTGTTTAAACTCATTTTAGTTGGAACAATCAATAAAATAAAATATTGGCTCAACCAATGAGTTAAAATATCGGCACAACCAATCAAATAAAATGTTGGCAAAAGCAATCAAATACATTGTTATTTAAACTTTTGTAAAAAGAGTTTTCAATGATTTTACTTTTCATGAAATTGGTTGACATACTAATGGTAGAACCAAGTAAAAGAAACTTAATTGATAATTAATTAATAAATGCATGTAAAGTCTAGATAATTAATGATACCGGCGGATTGTTTTCTTACGAAGAACAAAGTCCAATGTGATGACGTCAATTCAAATTATTTCTCCCAATAATACCTCAAAGCCCAGAACGCGAGAGCCATTCGTTTAATAACAACTATTAACAAATTTAATCCTACTCATAGTTGCATTGCTCCTGACTAGGGCTGTCAATATTGTTGAAAAATGCTGCCCGGGTACCCATCCAAATTTCAAACGGGTACCCGGGTTACCCGATCGAAACATCGCATAATTTTCCCCGTCTACCGCTATACAATGCTACCTAACCACCTTCCATGCACCACATTTCAAACAGTAGCTACACGGCCGGCTTTTAAGGGGCCGTACATAAAAGACGTCAAGCGATTTTGGCCGATTTTAACCCCTCCCCCCCCCACGTCACAGGTTGTCACAAAACTTAGAGCACCCCACATAAAAGCCGTCTTCCTTTTTGAAAATGAGCATATGTCAACTTTATTGTCATTTAATTTTGTATTTAATGTGAAGCTGAACTCTAAAAAACGTTACACACTTAAATCCATGTAAAACGTCATTAAATAAATTGTAAGCAATCAAATATTTCAGTGGAACTTTTATTTAAAGTTGCGCGTTTTGATGTGACGTCACATTTATTCTTAAACACACCCCCCCTCGTCACAAATGTGTGACCCCTCCTCCCCTAGGTTTGTAACGTCATTTATGGATGGGCCCTTATCCATCCATCTTACACTTTTATTAACTAATTTATTGACTTTAAAAACTTACAAATTTTGGTGTATTATTAAAATCAGTTTTTGGGCAAGGCACACGCTGTAATGAACACACAAAACACAATCAAATGGAGGAGGAGGAGGGGAGTAGATAAACAATATCGACAATCGTAAACTCAATGTCGGCGTATTTCAAAGATCAAAGTTAGTGTGAAAGCAGGGGTGTTTTTATTAACAACAACAAACACGGCATCTTTCATCACTATACAGTCCATCCTTATTTTCGGCAGAGGAGTTTTGTTTTCCTTGCAAGATTAATTCAAAGAATCAAAACTTTCTTGTGTTTGCGATTTCTGTTTCATTTTCAGAGAAAAAAGATGTATCAAAATACGTTGTAGTCGAGACCGCATTGTATTTCCCGTTGACAGATAGTTCTCTTAGATGTATTTCACAGCATATATTTGAAACAAAAATTTTCATTTGATAAATTGTTTGGCGAGCCGTAAATTAAACACAAAAAAGCCGCATAGGAGCCGAAGTTTGGTTAATATAGACATTGAAGCCACATTTTCACGGGTACCCGGGCGGAATTTTACTACTCGTGTAATCTAACGGCAACGGGTACCCGGGTCCCAGGTACCCATTGACAGGTCTATTCCTGACGAGGGCAGCAACCAGAGGGGCTCCAGCAATAGGAAATTTGTCATGATATAAAGCTTTCACGTACAACTCTCAGCCCCAAACATAAAACTCGACTAACGCCGCCTCTGAATGTTCCCATTCAGGAGCGGACTGGAATTTAAAGCGGCCAGGGAATTATTTACAGAGCCACCCTTCTCAAGTGCATACTATTGTTCTATAGAACAAAATAGGCCCACCGGCCCAGCGGGCATTGCCCAAATGACCGACTGGCCAGTCCACCACTGCTCCCATCTACTGAAATCAAAGTGTTTTCAAAATTAAACTATTAACACTGTTAATGTGACTGGGGAGAGACTAAAAAATTGCTTCATCATTTACATCACGAACTCAACATTATACTCTCTACCTCTATATACACCAGGCCAATCATAAGCTAAAAGGTTGCAATCATAACAGTGACATTTGCTCCCTATAATTTGCCGAGCCACATCACCTTTGGTAACGGTTAATTAAATTTTCAATTTTTTTCACTTTTCTTTTTTCTGATACTGCATTCACCTCAGAGATTGGCTATCATCTTGGTTGTTGACTGAGAATGGATGAAACACTCACCTTGGCTCAACTTTTCATAAAACTTTAGAATTTTCACGAAACAAAGAACGATTCAATTCATATTTTGGTTTCATGTTTCTCAAGCTAGATGTATTTTTAACTAATGCTGTTCCTCACGCTAGATGTATTATTAACTAATGCTTTTCCTCAAGCTAGATGTATTATTAACTAATGCTGTTCCTCACGCTAGATGTATTATTAACTAATGCTGTTCCTCACGCTAGATGTATTATTAACTAATGCTGTTCCTCACGCTAGCTGTATGAACTAGAGCTATTTCTTAAGCTAGCTGTATTAATTAATGCCTTTTTCTCACGCTAGCTATAATTATTAAAAATGCTGTTTTCTCCGTTTTTTGTTGATGTTAATAATGATGTTTCTAAAAATTAAGCTAAATGTTTATGTCAAATGAGCTGCATCGACTTAGGTCAAGGAATAATGCTGTTTCTCAAGTAAGCACTAATAACTAATGCTCTTTCTTTACCTGTATGAAATAGGGCAGTCCTTCTGGTATTGTTTTTTTTATATTAAAAAACAAATGGCACATATGTTATTGTACAATAGCCTACTAATATTTGTTTCTTTGGCTGTTCTTACCTACCATCTTTGCATAGGTTGCTTTGATTTAAACCTTCATACAAGGTCAGAAGCTACAAGCAATGTAAATAGACAACAGGAACATTTTAAAATCCTTTATATTAACTCGTGGCATCTGCTTGATTGATGACTTGATTGTTTGTTTGCCGAAAAAACTTTGGAACGATTTTTAACCCCATTATCCCGTATGCTAGCGAGCTGAAATTTTGCAGGCAGACTCGTGTCGACGATACAAATGATCTATCAAAATTTCAGATCGATCGAATGTACTGTATTGAAATTAATGAGTTTTTAGATTATCTTTATTTATCTCTATGTAGCGCGTTAAATTTTGTGCTAGAGTGTCGCGGTGCGTATTATATTGAACAACCCTTTTAATACTTTCCTGTCGCGCGGTGCGGTGTATTATATTGACGATACTTTTAAAAAATATATTCTCGATCTGTAAAAGTAAATGCTAGTGATTGCTAGTATGTCTCGCGGTGCGCACTATATTAAATTTTTTTTTATAACCCTTTTCCCGTGATCAAATCCAGCTGAAATTTAGCAGGCACACAGTAGTAGTTATTTTTTTTAAATTCTATAAATCCTTTATATATGAGACATAACTACAATTTTGGATTTTTGGATTGTCGTGCGATGCTTATTATAATGAACATTCATTTAGCTATGTCTCGTATATAAAGGATTTATAGTCAAAAACTTTGTTTTTATTGGTTTTTTTTTATTACTATTTTTATCACAGACGTTATCTTGTCGAAGTGAAAACATCGTTTATGTTTCAACACAAAGGCATTGAACTTGGGGCAGGAAAACTTTGATGTTGAACTTTGAACCGTGGTGGTGAATGTACTCGATTGGGTGATGTGAAGTAAGGTGTGGACCACTGAATAAAGGTGTTAGCGTCGGGGTCATATGGTGGGGGAACAACAATCAGTGCGCATGTGTGAAGTAGCAATGCACATTAAAAATTTTACGTACCGTTCCTAGCAAGACATTAAATAAAATCAATCTAAGGAAGGGAAAAACATGTATTGACTGTACTTCGACTCAACTCTTTGCACTCTCTCGTTTTTGTAACATCAAATAATCTTTGGAAGTTAGTACGTCTACCTAATACAACAAAACTAATTACTGTTTTCAATAGGTCGAGGGGTGGGGCGGTCACGTACTTGTGATCCAGTCTGCCTAAAGAGAATCGACGTGATACGCCAGCCCCATTAAGACAAGGGTTTATTACCCCCCCCCCAACCCCCATGTTGTTGTTCTAGGCTTGTGTAGAAAACAAGCGTTGACAGAACTTACTGGCAAGGGTTGTCAACTTCAATCATTGACTGAGACGGCTCTTAAATGTCGTCAGGTCGGAGGCGACGAAAGGTCACCAGACCCACTCTCAGATCCTGCTACAAACAACTCAGTGTACATCTCTATCTCGGACAACAGAATCTGATACAGCTCAGTGCACATCTTTATGTAGGACAACATAATCTGTTACAACTCAGTGCACATCTCTATGTAGGACAACAGAGTCTGATACAGCTCAGTGCACATCTTTATGTAGGACAACATAATTTGATACAACTTAGTGCACATCTTTATGTAGGACAACAGAATCTGATACAGCTCAGTGCACATCTTTATGTAGGACAACAGAATCTGATACAACTCAGTGCACATCTCTATGTAGGACAACAGATTCGGATACAGCTCAGTGCACATCTTTATGTAGGACAACATAATTTGATACAACTCAGTGCACATCTTTATGTAGGACAACATAATTTGATACAACTCAGTGCACATCTATATGTAGGACAACATAATCTGATACAACTCAGTGCACATCTATATGTAGGACAACATAATCTGATACAACTCAGACAACTATATTTAATGGAAAAGCAAGCTGTTTAGCAAGAGATCACGTTAAATGTAATAAATAATTTTAAAATAAAAACAATAAAAAATATTTAAAAAAACAAAAACAACAACAACAAAAAAAAACCAAAAAAAAACAAACAACAACAACAACTTGGGTTAGAATAATATTTTATCGACAAATTATTGTACATTTGTTTAGATTGGATTATACATTTGTTCTCAATTTTCTAAGTCTTGAGCTGTTTTCCCTTTAATTAGCCGGAAAGCAGTTTGGGAATCAATGCGTAGTGTGGATAGCTATTAGGTTCTTGAATGGTCGTTTGTATTTTGAGCACAGTCAGACATTCATTTCCGTCTTTTATGGGTGATGTCTGCTGCATTAATGCCGTATCAGTGAATTGAGAAAAGCCTTGGACATCCATTTAACAGCTTTTAGACCGCGCAAGCTGTCCGATTGAAAATTGGACACATTTACAATACTTGATAGGAAATAAAACATAAACATATTTTCAAAGCTATAGAACAACTATAACAAAATCTGAAATGAAGCGTAATGATGAAATCATGTCACTTACAGATTTGAGCGTCATGATATTCCCCCACTCAATAAAATCAATGTCTCATGTGGGATAAGGCCGGTAAACGGCAACACAAACCAACCAATGAAATCGAATTTTAATGTGGGATAAGGCCTGTAAAAGACGACACAAAAAACCAACGTGACATCAATAAAAGCTTCTTCATCGGAAAACTAAAAGAAAAACAAATATTTAAAAACATTTATGAATGTAGAATATAAACATATTTTTTCCGAGACGTTCATTAAACAAATATTGGCGTACTCATTTTTTGTTCAATTTTTTTTACCTGTCTATTAGCTGTCTCAACCTTTTATGATCACTTCCCTATTTCCAGTGTTGTCTATTTAGAATTTTAAAACATGACAACGTTTTCACATCAAATTAAATATGAATTAAATGAAATGGTAACGAACAAAGTAGTTTGACCACAGCAGCTTTGAATTGATTTAGATGCGGAGTGCAGACTGGATGACATTATCATAAAGTTCTAACGGATTTAAGAGCTCTTTGTTTATAATTGAGATTCTGTAGTGACGCTGTCTTCATAAGCTTCACGAATCGATTTGTCTATGACATGACATTCTAGGGAAAAGAAGAGGAGCTGTAAAACCCTGGTGGTAAATTATCACTCAATTTACTATAAGTACTAGTCATCAAAGGCACACTTTAACCAATGTGTGACCCATGTAATATTATAGGCCTATGCTAATACAACAAGAATCCCGAAAGATAATGATTTAAAGAAGGCTACATTGTAATAAAAGCAAGTTGAAAAGCTTTTAAAACTTAAAATTTTATTTATAAACACAGTTCGTTTACGTCACAACATTTGAATACAATTTCGATTCTTTGAATTTTTGTTGAAATGCACGTTCTGTTGCCTACAACTAAAAGCATAGTTCCGTTTTGTTTCATAGAAAATTGATGACTGCAATCATGACACTGATGTTTTACAAGTAATCTAAGTATTCTTTGTTATAATACTTAATCGCATTAACGCATTTGGGGTATCATGCATACATTTAACAAAGGGATGAGCGGTTGTTTAAAAACAGGTATGGTACTCACTGATCCCCTCCCGAATCGACATTTAAAGTATAAAAAAAAAGATTCCCCTATGCCAGAGGCGTCCAAACTTTTTGCTTGGCGGACTATATTCCTAGACGTAAATATATATATTTATATATATACGCGGTGGTCGAGTGGCAGCGAACTGGACTGTCGTACCGATGGTCACGGGTTCGAATCCGTGTGAAGACAAGGATTTGTTCCCGGGGCCTAGGGCGTCCCTGAGTCACCCCGCTCCGAATGGGTACCTAACACTACATGTAGTTAGGCGGCTGGGTAATGCGTGGAACCCACAAAGCCGTGGCCTGTGATCGCTGCATCACTTGCCAACAGATCATCTGTCATGGTCTGTGGACGCAACTATCTTCTGCATAGAAGGAGCGTCTGTATAGATAAGATAAGATAAGATAAGATATTCGCGGGCCAGATTAAAATAATATTATAAAAATGACATAGGTTGAGAAGTTTTTATTGCAAAATTTTAATGTGATGTGTGAAACTGAGATCTTAAATGCAGTAAATAGGTGAGGTCAGGCTCAATGCCACAGGTTTTAATACGCATGATATCACGTAGGTTAGAGTCACTTATTCTCGTCCTCACACAGTTCTTGTTAACTAATTCAAACTAAAAATTTCTGCTGACACAAGTATGTTGAGCAAAACAAGCCGAGCATTTTCTTAGCAAATGTTCAAATCTCTTTGAATCTCTCTTTATCCAGCTGACTGTAAAAGTCAATGACAGAAAGCTGTTGATGTCTGTTGCGACATTAAGCATCACTTTGCAACTCAATAAGTTCCAGCTACAGGTTGACTGGAGCATTTTCAGGGTCAAAAGAGCAATATGAAGAAAAAATTCATGATTTACTAGTTGCAAAGTCTTGAAAGCGTCTTTGAAATTCATTAGCTATGGATTTGGCATCTACAAAATACCTCCGTATTTCCTCATTGAAGCTTCTAACTGTAAAACCTGTCATGATTTCCTTTAGTGAGGGAAAATGTGTGGTATTAGGCTTCATTTGAGACAGTTGCCTTTGAAAAAGTTGCAGCTCGTTCCCAGGGCCTTGATATGTGAATATAATTGGCTTACCACTGCATTGTGCCCTTGAAGATTTGTGTTAAGAACGTTTAGATGTCTTGTGACATCAACTAAAAATATTCAAAATCTGCCAGCCAAACAGTATCAGATAGCTCTGGAATTAGTTGTTCCTTATTTTCTATGAAATGCTCAATTTCTTTTTAAGTGTGTAGAAGCGCTGAAGTGTTGTTCTCCGACTGAGCCATCCTACATCATTTTAATACACAACATTTTCGTATTCTTCCTGGATGTCAAGAAGAAACTGCTGACACTGGCGGTAAAACAGGGATTTGGAGCGAATAGAGTTTATAGCTTTTATCACTGGCTCAAGGACACGATCACATCTAAGGTGTTTTACACAAATAACTTGTTAGTGAATTATGCAGTGAAGTTTAAAATCTTTGCCATCCTCTTCGCTGACTTTGTTACAGACAAAATTTGCTATTGAACTGTGCTCACCAGTCATGGATTGGCACCATCGGTAATAAATACAGAGATTGTTTTCTTTGTAATTTAACGTCATTGACAGCAGAACAAACAGAAGCAACTAAATGTGTTCCCCTTGTTTGGTATTTAAGACTGAAAGTCTAGTAATTAGTAAACAATAAAATGTTATCGATTTTCGCCCTCATTTCAGGTACTCCAAACAGTATAAAATTCTGACTTTTTAAAAATTAGTATAATGTCGTTACAGAAATAATACGTCCATCAAATAGTTATTTAAGATGAGGCCGCCGGCCAGTTAAAATGGCGTCGCAGGCCGTTTTTGGCTCGCGGCCCGGACTTTGGATGCACCTGCCCTATGCTAATCTACACAATCTAAGGAAATTATTATTTACAATTTAAAAAAAAACAACTGCGGTAATATTTTAATATACAATTTTCCAAATTTTAATATAATTAACTTGTATAACTCTGTCGTTGGTAAATTATGTTTAAAGGAGTCGATGATCTAACAGACAGAAATAAGTTTCAGTTCTACTGCTGCCCGTCTTCATCAACAAAGTTGTGACGATGCCTTATATTTGAACCAGTATCGAAATGCTAAAAGGGCTGTTTGTCAATTATGGATTTTTAATATTAATTTTTCATCCCAAGCATTCAAGAGCTATTTGGTAATTTTTTCCGAAATGCTTTATGATATGCGTAAATGGGCCCTTGGCATGCCGTACTAAAATAACTTTGGTTTTCAAAACGTTACTTCTAGGTTGTTCAATCATTTGGCCGTTCTGGCGTTGTTATGAGGATTTAGCGGGGAAGTCGACCAGCTCCTCCTTGTAACCAAGAAAAACCCTTACTCGGCTCAGTTTTCTTGGTGCCCTGACCTTATCTCAATAGTCTTCTTGATTAGTCCTTTTTTCTTTCCTTTCTTCTCTTTCGTTTATCCTTTTTCATTTGCCTGGAGTTTAGTTTCCTTTTCCACTTGTTTTGTTTTCATGGCTTTTTCCATCGGTGGACTAGGCGGAGGTGGTTTTCTTTCCCGGATGTGGCCAAGTCATAGCTCTTGGGAGGATCTGATGAAGTTGATGCACGAATGGCGAAAGCTTTCTTTTTTTCTCACACTGGTTTGACCGGTGATCCAGGCTTTGACCCTCTTACCTAGAACCTGCGCCCATAATGTGTGCTGTTTAAAGATCCCCACATCGAGTAAAATATAGTGGGGGATCTCCTTCACAAGGCTGATTTATAAGGCCCATTTGGAGGCATTAAAAGGGTGTCTTGATGATCTTATGTGTGAGTTCGGCGCCGCAAGGTGTTGGGCAATCTCCATCACCCCTTCCTAACCATGGATGGTGGGGACCCAGTGTAGTAGGACTTTCGTGTTCACTTTGTCCTCTTGGATAAGGACAGCCGTAAAGCCTTGTGTCTCTAAGTTACCGATGTGTACGTTGTGTAGTCGGGCGTAGTGCTGCTCCTGTTGCTTCCTCCTTGAGGAGCAGATACCGTCGGTTTGGCATTTCATGATTCTCCATTCTTCCTTGAAAAGTGTTTTCGATTATTTCGAATAAAAAGTGCTAACAACAAAACCATTAGTTTAAACACACCTTAAAACAAGCGATTGTTATTACAATAAATAGAAGTAAAAAAAAATATTTAAAAAAAACAGGTTTTTTGTAAGCGGACTAAAAAGAAGAAAATAATTTAAAACTTGTAAGTTCAAGTAATTAAATTTAATATGACTAAAAACGTGGGGCGGACGTTTATGAATTTTAATATATGCAGTTCATTCATTCTCTCACTTATATATATAGACCTCTATTTTGCTTTCTGAATTATAAATCTTTAATTTTTATACCAAACACCCGCCCCACGTTTTTAGTCATATTAAATTAAATTACTTGAACTTATAAGTTTTAAATTATTTTCTTCTTTTTGTCCGCTTATAAAAACGTGGTTTTTAAAAATCTTTTTTTACTTCTATTTATTTTATTCTTTTTAGTCTAAGTGTATGCTATGGTGAGTTTTGAAGTATTGATTATGTCCAAATATAATACGCATTGCCCGACAAACATTTACAGGCTGGAAATGACTGATCTCCCCTTGATGTTAAACATGGTTGGTGTGGTCGGGGTTGGTGTGAACTCGGCACGTGAATGTAATGTAAAAAAGAGCAGACGGATAATACATATGCTTATATTTAGATAAACTAAAAAGTTCAATTATTTAATAACGATAAATTCGATCGATCTGAAGTTTTGATACAATGCATTGTCATCCAAGATCTATCTGTGGTAAAAGATTGAGATCTCTAGCACCATCAGAAGTGGTTTAATTTTACGTTTGCAGATTTGAAAAATTGTTGGACAAACACACAGGAACGAAAGTGAGTTAATAAAACTTGGTTAATAATATAAAAAAGGTAAAAAAATGACTTTTAAAAACCACTCTTTTATAAGTGGACTAAAAAGAAGAAAATAATTTAAAACTTATAAGTTGAGATTACCTAGATATACTTAGCTAAAAACGTGGGGCGGGCGCTTATGAGGTTTTACATATGCAGTTCACCCACAATCTCACTTATAGATTTCTCTTTTGCCTTCTAAATTAGAAATCTTTAATTTTTATACCAAACACCCGCCCCACGTTTTTTAGTCATATTAAATCGAAGTACATTAAAAATCGAAGTATATTACGTTGGCAGATTTGAAAAATTGTGGACAAACAGGAACGAAAGCGAGTTAATAAAAACGTGGTAAAAAAGAAGTGCCGTTAATACGTAATTTTTAATGTTACTCCTACTTGGAATATATTTATACCCTTAAATGCAAAAAGTAGGTCTTTTAGCAGTTACAAAATACAAAAGGAGGTATTTTAACAGTTACAAACTACAAAAGTATGTATTTTAACAGTTACAAATTACAGGATCCAAGATACTTTCATTAAATTACAAAATATGAGTGTACAACGGTATTTACAAAATATGAGTGTACAACGATATTTACAAAATATGAGTGTACAACGATATTTACAAAATATGAGTTTACAACGATATTTACAAAATATGAGTGTACAACGATATTTACAAAATATGAGTTTACAACGATATTTACAAAATATGAGTGTACAACGATATTTACAAAATATGAGTTTACAACGATATTTACAAAATATGAGTGTACAACGATATTTACAAAATTTGAGTGTACAACGATATTTACAAAATATGAGTGTACAACGATATTTACAAAATATGAGTGTACAACGATATTTACAAAATATGAGTGTACAACGATATTTACAAAATATGAGTGTACAACGATATTTACAAAATATGAGTGTACAACGATATTTACAAAATATGAGTGTACAACGATATTTACAAAATATGAGTGTACAACGATATTTACAAAATATTAGTGTACAACGATATTTACAAAATATGAGTGTACAACGATATTTACAAAATATGAGTGTACAACGATATTTACAAAATATGAGTGTACAACGATATTTACAAAATATTAGTGTACAACGATATTTACAAAATATGAGTGTACAACGATATTTACAAAATATGAGTGTACAACGATATTTACAAAATATGAGTGTACAACGATATTTACAAAATATGAGTGTACAACGATATTTACAAAATATGAGTGTACAACGATATTTACAAAATATGAGTGTACAACGATATTTACAAAATATGAGTGTACAACGATATTTTACAAAATATGAGTGTACAACGATATTTACAAAATATGAGTGTACAACGATATTTACAAAATATGAGTGTACAACGATATTTACAAAATATGAGTGTACAACGATATTTACAAAATATGAGTGTACAACGATATTTACAAAATATGAGTGTACAACGATATTTACAAAATATGAGTGTACAACGATATTTCATTTTAAAAACATCATTAGCTTTTAACTGAGACCAACTTTTTAGTAGTGATTTATTTTAAATCATGTCTTACATCTCTTTTTCACATAATGTTGAACATATTTTATGACATAGCCATAACCAGTTGTTATTTCTTGTTACAATACCGAAACTTGTCTGGTCATTTTGTAGGAAAGATAAACTCCCTCTCAAAAGCTCGATTTCTCTTGAAGTAGTTTAAAACCCACTCTCACAGCTCACCTCTCGCTATCTATTGTTAGCTCACTCCTGCTAAAATGTCTTCATAACTATAATTAGATTATATTTTTTGTTACATGAACTTGATTTAAAGTGTTATTTTTAGGATTCTGCCATATCCCTATATATATTGCGCCTAAGCGCGTCCGTGGGTGCTCGCTATGCGGGGTAACTCCCAAAAATAAA
>CALYLW010002137.1:0-66543 GCA_944989445.1 Ampullaceana balthica | reverse complement strand
CGCTCTAGTCACACTCCACCCCACCACACCCAAAGACTACGCACACCCCCCCCAACAAAACCCCAAGCGACCCACCCCCCGCCACCACGCCCTCCACCCTCCCCCCCCCGCCACCCCCATCTCCACCGCACCGGGGGGTGGGAGGGGGGGGTGGGGTGGGGGGGGCGGGGTGCGGGGGTAGAGGGGGGGGTGGGGAGGGGACGGGGGGGAGGGGTGGAGGTGGGGGGGCAGTGGGGGGGGGGTGGGGGGGGGGGGGGGGGGGGGGGTGGGGTGGCAGGGGGGGGGGGGTGGGAGGGGGGCGGGGGGGGGGGGGTGGGGGTGGGCGGGGGGGGGGGGGTGGGGCGGGGGGGGAGGGGTGGGGGGCGGAGGGTGGCGTCGGTGGGGGGGGGGGTGGGAGGAGGGGGCGTGGTGGGAAGTGTGGGGGAGGGGCGGGTGGGGGGTCGGGGGTGGGAGGGCGGCCAGGGGGAGGGGTGTGGGTTGGGGGGGGGGGCGAGGGGGGGGCGTCGGGCGGGCGTGGGTGGGGGGGGGGAGTGGGGGGGGGGTGGGGATGGGGGGGGGGGAGGGGGAGGGGGGGGGTCGGGGGGCTGGGGGAGCGGGGGGTGGGGGAGGGAGGGGGGGGGTTGTGGGGGGGGGGCTGGGGGGGTGTAGGTGGGGAGGGAGTTGGGGGGGGGGGGGAAGGGGGGGGTGGGGGGGGGGGGGGGGGGCGGGGCGGTGGTGGGCGGGGGGGGGGGTGGGGGGGGGGGTTGTGGGGGGGGGGTGGGGGGGGGGATGAACCACGTAGGGCGATGGTCTTGTAGAACGCCCCATAGTGGGGCGATGGATGGAGTGGGGGGGGGGCATAGTAGGTGTTAGTTAAAGTAGGACGGGGATTGGAAGTTAAAAGGAGTAGTGTGGGGCGGGGCGGTCGCCGGGTGGGGGTGGTATGGAGTTCTGAAGAGTAGTGTGAGGTGGCGAAGGGGGGAAACAAGTTAGGCACATGTTTGGGGTGAAAAGAAGGGCGCGGCAGTGAAGACGATGGTGGAGACTGGGGTGAGTTGAGTAGGGAAGCAAGGGGGGTAGGGAGCGGGGCGAGGGCGGGGGGCAGCGGGCTGGGGATTGGGTAGAGTCTGATGTGTGGAATCAAACGGAATTATAAAAAGTGGGTGGCAGAGGGGAGTAGGGTGTCAAGTTTTGGGAGGGGTTGCGCGAGGAGGAGGTGCTTGTGGAGTAAGGGTATGGTGGGGCGTGGGGCGGGCGTGGGGTAGTGGGGTGGGCGGGGGAGATCCCGGGTAACGCATGGCGCTGGTGGGGGGGTGGTTGTGTGGGCGGTGGCGGGGGGGGGAGGTGGGGGGGTGTGGGAGTAGTTGAGAGGAGGGGTCGGTAATTTTGTGTGACGCATGAGGGGATGGGGAATGTGATGCGGGGCGACATGAGAGGGGATTGGGAGGCGTGGTGAGTGAATACATGGTCGGTAAGATCGCGTCAGGGACCATGGGCCAGGCGGTGGAAGGGGATGAGTGGGGCGTGGAGGACGCTGAGGCCCCGGGGCGGGGGGCGGGGGAGCGTGTATGAGTGGCGGGCTGAGGGGCGACTCTCGAGCGCCGAGGAGGTGAGTGCGGGGCTGAATTGGGGGGTCGCGGAGGATGAGGTTGGTGGGAGGCAGGGGGGGATGCGGTTTGTGTGTATGGTTCCAGTATCGTTGATTAATGTAGGGTTGGCCGGGGGAGGGGGGGGGAGCGGGGGGGGCGGGGGGGGGGGGGGGGGGGGGAGCGGAAGGGGGTAGCCGGGGGTCGGGGGGGGGGAGGGGGGGGTGGGTGGGGGGGGAGGGGGGGGAGGGGGGGGCGGGGGGGGAGGGGGAGGGGGGGGGGTGGGCGGGGGGGGGAGGTTGGGGGGCGCGTGGGGGGGGAGGGGCGGAGGGGGGGGGGGGGGGTGAGGGGGGGCGGGGGGCGCCGCGGGGCGGGAGGTGGGGGGTGGGGGGGGGGTGGGTGGGAGGGGGGGGGTGGATGTGCGGGGGATGGACACGGGTGGGCGGGGGGGAGGGGGGGGGGAGTGTGCGGGGGGGAGGGGGAGGGGGGGTGGGGTGGGGTGGGGTGGGGGTGGGGTGGGGTGGGGTGGGGGGGGGTGTGGGGTGGGGTGTGGGGTGGGGGTGGGGTGTGGGAGAGGGTGGGGTGGGGGTGGGGGGGGGTGGGAGGGTGGGGGGGGGGGGGGCGGGGGAGGGGGTGGTGGGGTAGGGGGGGGGGGTGGGGGGGGGGGGGGTGGAGGGGGGGGTGTGGGGAGGGTGGGGTGGGGGTGGATGGGGGGGCGGGGGGGGGGGTGGGTGGGGGAGGTGGGGGGGGGGTGGGGGGGGGGGGGGGGGGGTTGGGGGGGGGGTGGGGAGAGGGGGGGTGTGGGGGGGGGGGTGGTTGGGTGGGGGGGGGGGGGGGGGGGGGGGGGTGGGGTGTGGTGGGGGGGGGTGTTAGGCGAGGGGTGTGCGGGGGGTAGGTGGGGGGGGTGGGGTTGGGATGGGGGATGTTGTGGGGGGGGGGGGGTGGAGGGGTGGGAGGGGGGGGAGTGTGGGAGGGGGGTGGGTGGGGGGGGGGTGGGAGGGGGTAGGGGATTGGGGGGGGGTGGGGTTGGGGGGGGGGGGGGGTGGTGGGAGAATGGGGTAACAGAGGGGTCTATCTCGCGGTTGATTTTGCTGTATTACTCTCCTTTATATTTTATTTTTTTTTTTTTTCTTTTATTTTTTTTGTTTTCTAATCTTTCTTATTTTTTTTTTTTTATTTTTTTTTTCCCCCTTAATTTCATTTTCCCCTATATTAGCTATATAAAAGTAGTTTAAGCGTTAGATAATAAGAAAATAAATGGATTTTGACAAAACTTAGTATATATAAACTTATGAGCCAATATTACTATAGTCCACTGAACTCCTATTGTCCATTCCCTAGGAGCTGAGGGCCCCAAATGTATTTTTACTGAAGTTTAATAATTGTATTCCCTATTCAATTTTACACGATATTGAGGAATATAGCTTGAGTACAATGGCGATAAAAAACAATATTATCACTCATTTTGGGGCCGGGGCCCTTAATATCGTTCCTTCTTTTGTACGCTATTTAATTATTAATTTATTTATCCGTTTGCTATGAAACTTGGAATTTTTTCCACTATTCCGCGGAGCATTCTGCATAATTTTTTTTAAACATAACACTCATTGGTTTCTTTAAATTTATTCATTTTTACAGGGATCGTTGCAACGCACGACGGGTCTGCTAGTCATATATATATTTACCTTCACTTATGTATGACTGTGGCCTAACGCTAGGGACATCACTCTGCTTTTTTTAAAAAATTGAAAATATAGACTTAAAATCATAATCATTTTGGTTTTCAGATTAACATTAACCAAACAACGCACGAACCTTTGACGTCAGCATTTGTGTTGTAAACAGTGCGTACTGACTCAAATAGTCATTTTTTGATGCAGTAATTTGGTGCGCTGCTTTCTAAAATTAGTTAAAAAATCGTGTTGTGATTAGCACTGTAAAAAATATTATATAAATACTTTAAATACATTGCAGAAATATTTCGGTTTAACATACGAGGATAGGTTACTTGTGCTTTTAAAATACTATTATAAAATACTGTGTGTACATTTAAGGAAGTTTAATATTACGTATTTATCATACAAGGACAATTTTTTTTGTGCTTTTGAAAAAAATTTGGCTCCGCAGGCGCCACGGTGCCGCAGCACAACCTAGTATAGTATATATTTTATGATATAGTGTGTCTTAAGAATTTAAATATATTTTATTACGCACTTTAGGGTAATTGTACTGATTAAGGCATTAGCTGAAACGTCTACTGTCGTATTAGTTTAATAAAAAAGCTCAAATGTATTGTTTTAATTACACAATTTGTTTGTGTATTTTGTATTGAATTCTAACACATACGTTGTACAAAATGACTTTTCTCTAAAGTAATACAGTATGGGTAATTTTACCTTGCAGTGTTACTGTCCTCCTGTACATAGGCTACGTTTCTTTTTTATTAAAATATTTTTGTAGAACAAAATTAAAATGTGTTCACATTATCTTTAATACATTAGCAAAATACACTAGTGAAATATATAACTGTATGAAATTCAATCATGGGCGTAGGGAAGGGGGGGGGCAAGGGGGCATTCGCCCCCCATACATTTGAGGAAAATAATGTCATAAAAATGTCATAAAGTTGTTACAATAAAACTGAACTAAATTTCCTGAAAGTTTATTACATGGAAGACAGTTTACAATTATCAAACATAAAAAAGAATTATATCTGCAAGTATAACTGATTACATTACTGATTGTTCTAAATATTCCAGTTGTTTAACAATATCTGTAACATTTTCAACAAAAATCCGCAAACTTTTATATTTATGTGATCATCTAGTTTCACATGGCAAAGGAACATTTAGAATACGTTTTCTTTGCTGATTACTATCTCAGAAAAACACTATAATTGACTAAATTGTTCCTATTGTGTTTCGTACAACTTTAACATTATTTAAATCGTTCACAACAAGATTTAGTTTATGTGAACTGCAATGTACAAATGCTGCTTTTGGGTATTTTTTTCGAATTATTGCTTGGGGTCCTCCTTCTTTAACTGCCATTGTAGAACATCCGTAGTATCCTTGACCAACAAGCTTTGTCATATTTAATAAAAATTCTGAATTAGTAATGATGGTGTTGGTTAAACCTTCAGCTGTTCTATTGACAATTGGAATATATCCCATGAATTTTTCTGTGACCATCATTTTCCCATTTTGTTCTTTGACAATTCTAACACCAAGTGACATCTGCTCAATGCCTGAAATGTCATTTGTCTCGCTGGCAAGTATAGAAAATGCAATTGAATTTATTTACTTCACGAACAATGTCTTCACGCAAGAGAGACCCACAAATTTCGATTATAGTGTTTTGCGTAGTTGCCGAGATCCACTCAGCTGTTACCCGTCAAAACGGCCCCAGACAAAACGGCCCCGACATAACTGCCCCGGTCAAATCGGCCCCAGACAAATTTGTTAACATTTTTTAACAAAAACATTAATTGTTTTTTGCATTTTAAGCTTTCGTCAACTTTTTCACCCTTAAAAAAAGTGGTAAAATTGTAAAATTATTTCTTGTGATGTTATTATATTTTTTCTTGTCAATAAACAACCTTTATTGGTACCATTTAGCGTAAAGGCTATTAAATTCACTTTTGTGGTGTTATTATTATTGTTTATTTTTAGCTAAACCTGACACTGAATAGTTGAGTAAAAATACGAATATATTTGATTGTAAATTTTACTATTAGTCCATCTATTAGCCCAGGGCCGTTTTGTCGGGGCCGTTATGTCGGAGCCCAATTGTCGGGGCCGTTTTTCCGGGGCCGTTTTGTCGGTGAACCATACTCAGCACTACAAGAACCAATTGACAAACGATTACCAAGATCTTCATCTCCAGATTCAACACGAAACTCTAACAGGTCATAAAAATTACCAGAATTTGAATTTGATTCTTTTCCACGAAGTGCTAAAACATGCATGCAGCAAAATAGGATTGTAGAAATGATGGGACCCAGTTCATTGATTTTCTTGATTTTGTCTTCTAAATGATGAGTCTATAGAAACTGTTTTGGCTTCCAATAAAGAAAATATAACTGCTTGCATCTTCGTGAGAGCCTTTGTGCCATAATGTGCTTTGCAGGTTGCTACGTTCATCTTCGTTGAAATCTTTATATTTTGTACATGGTTTGATGACAAATACCCACTGAATTCATAGAATTACTTTTTTTCAGAAACAACACGCAATATTTGCAAAAGGCACCTATTAACATTTGCGAGTATACAAGCCACGGTGAATAGTCTGATAACCATGCATATCTAAAACTAAAAACTCTGTTTTCCTCACCGTCAGCTTTAAAATCATAATTTCTATCAAGGGTCCAACAATCACGAATCAGCTGCAATTTCAACTTATTTGAAAGGTCGTATGTCCCGACATACCTTCCAATATCCAATTTAGGAAATGAATAAGTGTCAGCGACAATCAAATTAGGAACAGTTGCTTCAGTTGTGTCTGGCTGTTGAACGTTTACTGTTGTCCTCAATGCCAATGATAAGTCAGAGGCTGCAGACGCCTCAAAATATTCTAATAACGGCATTTCGGAATCCCGCGATAGATCTACTTTTCAATTTTTTTTAAGCCTGTTAAAAAATTTCTGATATCCATCCTTGGTAATCCTGCAGTTTCTAAACGTATGTTATTTCACAGCAAAAATCAATTTTCTCGCGAGAACTTAAGTTTTTAATTTATTAAATGCATTAATAAATGTTGTATTTTAGCTATTACAGCACTAATTTGTAAATCTTATTAATTTCTAAGGCTTTTTTTGGACCTTATTTTATACTGAACTTGAATTTAATTGAAAATTGTACCTGTATGGCATTGTCAGTTAAAATAAAAAAAGTGGGTGTTTTTTTGCCCCTTCCCCTGGAAAAATTCTTAGCGACGCCCATGCATTCAATATTACTACATTATTACTATACGAGCAACAATGCCCGTTTGGTGGCATGTTGTAATTCCCCTCCAACAGCCATCTCGACCAGCATTACATGTGCAACACGTCAACAATACTATTCATTATCTATATATATATAAATCAAAGTATGTCTGTGTGTGTGTGTGCATGTCCTTTATAGCAGACTTAACCATTCATCCGATCATCATGAAATTTTTGGAGACTGTTAAGTTCCTACCTGGGATGGTAACTGGCAACTTTGTTTTCTAAATTTACCACTGATGGGGCGCCCGGGGCCCATAATGTCATTTTTTGCTTATATGAGCTTTATAAAAAATAGTTTAAGCGCTAGCTACTGTGTAAATTGTTGGATCTTAATAAAACTTTGTATATGACAACTTGATAGCCAATATTAAAATACTATAGGGAACTGAACTGCAAATAGTCATTCCTATGGGGCTGGGGGCCCAAAAATTCACATTTCTTAAACGTTTAAGATTGTATTCACCATTCAGTCATTAACAATCTTGACAAATAATGACACATGTATCCATTATTATACAAATTGAAATGAACAGGGGTTTTGAATTTTATATCTTGCACTGAATGGGCCCCGGGGCCCTTAATGTTTTTTTTGGTTATATATGATATATAAAAATTAGTTTATGCGTTAGCTACTGAGTAAATGAATGGATCTAAACCAAAAATTGAATACAAAAACTTGGTAGCCCATATTCAAATACTATAAGGCACATAACTTTAAATGTCCATTATTTCGGGGCCGGGGGCCCCCAATGTCTTTTCTTCGTGTGTGTTAAATGTATTTTCCCCCATTCAATTTTTCACGATCTTGACTAATATATATCTATGAGGAAACTTAATTAAATGAAAAGGTTTTTAAATTTACATCTATCACCAAATGGGCCCAGGGGCCCTAAATGTCTTTTTTCTTATATCTTCTATCTATATATATAAAAATCAAAGTATGTCTGTGTGTGTGTGTGCATGTCCTTTATAGCAGACTAAACCATTCATCCGATCATCATGAAATTTTTGGAGACTGTTAAGTTCCTACCTGGGATGGTAACTGGCAACTTTGTTTTCTAAATTTAACACTCATGGGGCGCCCGGGGCCCATAATGTCATTTTTTGCTTATATGAGCTATATAAAAATTAGTTTAAGCGCTAGCTACTGTGTAAATTGTTGGATCTTAATAAAACTTTGTATATGACAACTTGATAGCCAATATTAAAATACTTTAGGGAACTGAACTGCAAATAGTCATTCCTATGGGGCTGGGGGCCCAAAAATTCTCATTTCTTAAACGTTTACGATTTTATTCACCATTCAGTCATTAACAATCTTGACAAATAATGACACATGTATCCATTATTATACAAATTGAAATGAACAGGGGTTTTGAATTTTATATCTTGCACTGAATGGGCCCCGGGGCCCTTAATGTCTTTTTTGGTTATATATCTATATATATAAAAATCAAAGTATGTCTGTGTGAGTGTGTGCATGTCCTTTATAGCTGACTAAACTATTCATTCGATCGTCATGAAATTTTTGGAGACTGTTGAGTACCTACCTGGGATGGTAACTGGCAACATTTTTTTCTAAATTTAAAGCTCATGGGGCACCGGGGGCCCATAATGTCATTTGTTGCTTATATGAGCTATATAAAAAATTGTTTAAGCGCTAGCTACTGTGTAAATTGTTGGATCGTAACCAAACTTTGTATGTGACAACTTGATAGCCAACATAAAAATACTATAGGGCACTGAACTGCAAATAGTCATTCCCTTGGGGCTGGGGGCCTAAAAATTCATATTTCTTTAACGTTTAAGATTTTATTCACCATTCAGTCATTAACAATCTTGACAAATAATGACACATGTATCAATTAATATACAAATTGAAATGAACAGGTGTTTTGAACTTTATATCTTGCACTGAATGGGCCCCGGGGCCCTTAATGTCTTTTTTTGCTAATATAAGATATATAAAAATTAGTTTCTACGTTAGCTACTGAGTAAATGAATGGATCTTAATCAAAATTTGAATACAAAAACTTGGTAGGCCATATTAAAATACTACAGGGCACATAACCTCAAATGTCCATTCCTTCGGGGCAGGGGGCCCCAAATGTCTTTTCTTCGTATATGTTTAATGTATTTTCCCCCATTCAATTTCTCACGATCTTGAGAAATATATCTATGAGGAAACTTAATTAAAATGAAAAGGTTTTTGAAATTTAAATCTATCACCAAATGGGCTCAGGGGCCCCTAAATGTCTTTTTTTCTTATATCTATATCTCTATATATAAAAATCAAAGTATGTATGTATGTATGTATGTATGCATGTCTGTTATAGCTGACTAAACCATTGTAGTGTATAAAAAACTTGGTAGCCCATATTAAAATACTCAAGGTTTTTGAACTTCTAATGACATTTTCTTCGGTGACGGAGGGCCCCAAATGTCTTTTTTCATATATGTTTAAGATATTTTTGCCATTCACTTTTTAACGATCTTGATAAATATATCCATGATGAAACTGAATTGACATGTAAAGGTTTTTGAAATTGACATCTCGCAGCGAAAAAGCCCGGGGCCCCTTTATGTAGTTTTATTCACTATATTAGCTATATTAAAATTAGTTTAAGCGGTAGATAATGAGAAAATAAATGGATTTTGACTAAAGTTAGTATATAAAAAGTTAAGAACCTATAATATATTACTATAGGGCACTGAACTCCTAATGTCCATTCCCTCGGAGCTGGGGGCCCCAAATGTCATTTTTACTGCACGGTAACAATTTAATTCCCCATTCAATTTTACACGATATTGAGAAATTTAGCTTGAGTACAATGGCAATAAAAAAATTAAATTATCACTCATTTTTTGGCTGGGCCTCTTAATATCGTTTTTCCTTTTGTAAGTTTTTAATTATTAATTTATGTAACAGTTTGCTATTAAACTTGGACTTTTTTTTTCTCACTTCCCCGAAGGTTTATGGCATAATTCTTTTAAAACACACCAATCTTTGGTTTCTTTCAATTTATTCATTTTTAAAGAGATCGTTGCAACGCAGGACGGGTCTGCTAGTATATATATATAAATCAAAGTATTCTGTGTGTTGGTTATGAGCATGTCCTTTATAGCCGACTAAACCATTCATCCGATCGTCATAAAATTTTTGAAGACTGTTGAGTACCCACCTGGGATGGTAACTGGCAACTTTATTTTCTAAATTTAACACTCATGGGGCACTGGGGGCCCATGATGTCATTTGTTGCTTATATGAGCTATATAAAAATTAGTTTAAGCGCTAGCTACTGTGTAAATTGTTGGATCTTAACCAAACTTTGTATGTGACAACTTGATAGCCAACATTAAAATACTACAGGGCACTGAACTGATAATATTCATTCCTTTGGGGCTGGGGCCCAAACATTCACATTTCTTAAACGTTTAAGATTTTATTCACCATTCAGTCATTAACAATCTTGACAAATTATGACACATGTATCAATTATTATACAAATTTAAATGAACATGTGTTTTGAACTTTATATCTTGTCCAGAATGGGCCCTGGGGCCCTTAATGTCGTTTAAAAAAATCTTATATGAGTTATATACAAATTAGTTTCTACGTTGGCTACTTAGTAAATGAATAGACCTTCACCAAACTTTGCATACAAAAACTTGGTAGCCTATATTAAAATACTATAGACACTGAACTTCTAATGCCAATATCTTCGGGGCCGGGGGCCCCAAATGTCTTTTTTCGTATATGTTTAAGATATTTTTCCTATTTACTTTTTAAAGATCTTGAGAAATATAGCCACAAAAAAATGAACTAAAATGAACAGGTTTTTGAAATTGACCTCTTGCACTGAATGGGCCGGGGGCCCCTTAATGTTATTTCCCCCCTATTTTAGGTATATAAAAAGTAGTTTAAGCAATAGATAATGAGAAAATAACTGGATTTTCACCAAACTTAGAATATAAAAACTTAAGAGCCTATTACTATAGGGCACTGAACTCTTAATTTCCAATCCTTCGGAGCTGGGGCCCCCAAAGTCTTTTTACTGAAATTTAATTATTGTTTTTACTTATTCAATTTTACATGATGTTGAGGAATATACCTTGAGTACAATGGCAATTAAAAAAACTATATTATCACTCATTTTGGGGCCGGGACCCTTAATATCGTTTCTTCTTTTGTACGCTATTTAATTATTAATTTATTTATCCGTTTGCTATGAAACTTGGATTTTTTTTTCACACTTCCCCGAAGGTTTCTTCAGAATTGTTTTTAAACATACCACTCATTGGTTTCTTTAAATTTATTCATTTTTACTGAGATCGTTGCAACGCACGACGGGTCTGCTAGTAGTTAAAATAAATAACCCGAAGAAACAAAGCTTTTAAAAATAAATCCAAACGCGCATAACTCAAAATAAAGTCTTGGAAGAAATACTGCAACAAGAATAACTTGTTCTGAACGTCCGCGTAAATGTGTTCAATATGATGATTGGCTGTAGGAGTTATTGGTGTTTGAGGGACCAATCGCTATAGATGACCAGACAGAAGGGACAGAAAGGACAGTTACTAAGCTATAGTGTTTATGCTACCCAGGATATTATTAACTACTGCCGCCACCAATGAAAATTATGTTTGAAGAGGTTAGAAATTTACCACTCAATATAAACATAACTGTTCATTCATTAGCTACAATCATACGCCCGTGCATATAACCCCTATATATAATCCATTTTCGTCTTTAACAGTACCGAACTTTTTTTTTCATCAATATATCCCTTTGGGACAGTTTATTAAGAAATCGTTCCAGAAAAAAAACACATTTTTTTATTTAAGCACCTGAAGTAAATAAATCCCCAAACTAAAAAACACTTTTATTGTTTTCTTTACTAATCACTTGCTTTATGTATCAAATACCGTACTGTTTGCATTTTCTATTTATTATTTTAATTTTATGGAATTTAATGTTGTTATTTACCTGCATAAAAGTGACTGATTTATAAAAAAATCGAACCAGCTTGCAATATAATTTTTACTGATGCTAAAACCGATGGGCCGCTGTGGTTGAGTGTTCAGTGGCAGCGCGCTCGACTGGCGTCACCTGAGTCACCCAGCTGGGTACCTAACATGGTCTGTGAACGCAATTATTGATAATATAATATAATATGAATGCTTTAAGAAAATATGCTGGCTTAAGATAAATGCTGGTAGTTTTGTTAGAGGCTCAACATTAGCAGACATAATGCATCCACATACCCCCTCCCCACACACACACACACTTGCACCAATAGACAACTCTACAGTTATTAACCGATATCATGCCATCGCATTATTCTAGCTATATTTCACAAAATAAAAAAATAAAAAAATTAAAGGTAAGCTTTATCATTGGTCTACCCATTAATCCATTCCATTACAGATTATAGGGTGTGTTTTGTAATATTTGTTTGTTTGAAAAGACACACGTTGAGTCGCAAGGTTTGGGCTTAGCAAAAAGGATATTATCAGTGGTTAAGAAATAGTGTTGCCACCCAGGGTTCGGTGATATTATTAAAAACTTGCCCCTACAATTAAAAAGCACCCTTCAAATAGTTCATAAAGTTGCCCCTCTTCATAAAAATAACTATTCCGCTTATTAGCCTCACTCATACAAAAGTGTATATAACTCCTATACATATTCCATTTTCTTATTTAAAATCCCTGATCATTTACTTTCAATACAGCTTTCCTAAATGACAGTTTATACAGCAATCCATCCAAAAACTGTGTCTTATATTATGTAAGCACCTAAGGTAAATAAATATTACATCTAACAAATATTTACCATTGTTTTTTGTATCACAAATCACTTGTTAAATGCAAAATTGCAGTTCCTTCTGCATTTTTTACTGTTATGCAATTTTGATGTTGTTATAAACCCGTATAAAATTTGATTCCGTCCAATTATATATGTAGGTGTATAAAAAATTATATTAAAATGTAAGTTTGATAATTCCTCTGTACTTAAATCATTTTTTCAAATATATTTCTATAGTTATTTACAGTGGCTAAGATAAAATTAGTTCGACCCAGATTTGGGTCATTTTATTATTGAAAAATAACCTTCAAAATTTCTCAAAGGTTCCCCTTTCTATAAAACTTAATGTGCCACCAATTAGCCTCAATCTTACCCAAGCGCATATTATAACTATATATTATGCAATTTCTTCTTAAAAATGGCCTGCAAGTTCTTTTCAATGTTTATTTTCCATTGTGGCGATCCAGGAAAGCAATGTTTCAACTAATGCGCAGGGCTCATTTTCTTTTCACATGAAACATAAAACCTTACCTGAAAATAAAATGATGAGAAGTTGATCATCAACAATTATTTCAGTCATATTCAATGACTTTCCGTGATCTTTCCACCAAGGAGTGACGAAGGACGAATTGGCAGATACTTGAATAAATAATATTAACGGATTTTTGCTCTAAGCATTTATAAACATTTGCTTCATGCAGCAAACGCTGTTCCATGTGCATTTTTCTATTTATAAATTTATTCCAGCTTGCCATAGTGATTGTTATCATTTTTTCCACAGATGACACACTGTTGCGATGCTAGTTCCAATATTAGGGCGTTTTTCAAAAATTTGACATTTCGATGTCCTACGCATATAAAGTTTGATAACTTTTGAAGTGAAGAACATATTTTTGAGTGCCTTGTATGTTTTTAAAGAGCATTCATTTCTGAATCTTAAAATGTATTATATTTAAAAATCAGGCATATGTGTGTTTTTTACACGCTTTTATTTTATTGAATATTTAAAAATGTGTATGTTTGAAAAAGACCATGTCGCCAACACAAAACCCATTCATAATTACATTCATATAAACAATTAAAATAGGCTAGTTAGTGTTATTATTGTTTTAATATGTTCATATGTGTTTTAACAGTACGTAAAACCATACCAATGGGTATAAAAAGTAAAAGTTTAATTTTTATTGGCCGAAAAATTGATGTCGCCAGTTTTAGACTCACTGGTGTAACAGCTTTATACTAGAGCATAACATGGAGATTGACATTATTGGCAATTAAAACCACAGGGGTTTTCTGAGAGTGACAACCACCTTTTTCACAATGGAGGTGCTTTTGATGCTTGGAAACTTTTCTGTGTGGCTCAGTGCAGACCGTTCTGCTGCAAAATGGTAAGTAATTAGGCATAACACTCACTGGTGTAACAGACCATTTTACCTAAAATTATATCTTAATGTATATTAACAATGGATCAATAAAACAGGGCATAATGGTGGTTATCATAAAAATATAAGCTTATTTTCCTTCTCTAAAACCGTGGGCTAAAATTTTGTTGAACTTGTAAAATTTTCATTGGTGTAACACTCACTGGTGTTACGGTAAAAAATCGTTAACCAGTGAAAGGACTGTTACGCCAGTGAGGATTTGTCATAATATGAATATTTTAAAAAAAAATTTGATAAATAATATGCATCAAGTCTAATACAATTTTAGATCTAGACCTTAACAGTTTGTCCAGATATTATTACTTATTGTTATTTTATTAAATAAGGACAGTATTTTAATAATATTAATTGTTTGTCAACCAGCACTCTACTTATGTTTTATATTATGAACATATTCAGCAATAAAAATCTGTATATTATTTTGTACAACACCAGGGCCATAATTTGACCTTACAATGAGGAAATTTCAGATACATTCACAACTTTTGTTTTCTTTCTCCAGTCAGAATCAAATTCCAAGGTATTGACGAACGCGGAACGCCAATGTTTGTACCGTGAAAGGCGAAATGCTGCTCTCTGTTGCGAGCAGTCTATCTTCAACGCAAACATGAAACGTATGAAAAGGACAATGAGACATGAACAAGAAAGACATGACACCACGGGAACAAGAGAAAGAAAAGAAAGCTTTGTGGACTAGATACCGCAATAGTAGAATGAAAAGACAAGCACAATTAATATTGGATAAATAAATTGTTTCCCTATCATTGTCAAATTCTACCTCTTCATCTCACGGGCCTTCTCGACAGAAAGTGGTATCACTGAAATTGAAGGCTACAGAAAACAAAAAAAAACTTAAGATACAGGTCTCTGAATTTAGAGATAGAAAGAAGCCTCTGAGAGGAAACTTAACGCTTTAAGAGAACCAATTCAAAAATCTGCAAACAAATCAAAGGACAACAAATGAGCAACTCATGATCGAAAGCAAAGAAGTTATCCCTCAAAGAAAACATAAGAGTAAGGAAAGCTTCATCATCAGTTAAAAGGACCTTAAAGTTTAATCAGCCATGAATGAAATTAAAGATTAATCCAATGATAAGAAAACTCATCATTGTCATCAGTTGCTGCGGGCTAAGGTTTGAGAAGAATTTTGAGCAGGAAGCAAATGTTTTTGGGATAAGGAGAAATCAGTACAAGTGAAGGGATTATTGATGGTGGAAAATAAAGATATGGGTATTGAAAATATCTGTTTCGACACATGTGATGCAGAAACAACATATGTCAAGAGGATATGAGAAAGCAAATTTGTGAAAGGTATCTAGATGGCGGCTGAATAGCGAAGTCAATAGTGCGCTCGCCTCACAAGCTGAGGGGCATGGGTTCGAGCCCACGTAAAGCCACAATAAAAATTATGATTGACAAACGCTAAGAAAGTCCTCCGCTGACCTACAGACGGGACACCCAACAGGTCTATCACCCTAGTAAGTTCTAATGGAAACATTAGCACCCCTTACGACCATGGATTATGAGACTTAAAAAAATATCATTAAAAAAAAAGATTTTAAAAAAATCTAGATGAACTAAAGTCCTTTGCAGAGCTTGTCCATGAATGTGAGTCACAGATGCTACATTATTGGTCCGCTAAATATGTCACTAATACCAGAATACAAATAGAGAGAAGAGCTGTGAATGATGTTCCAGATGACATACCAACTAAGCAAAAACTTGGTTGTATATTTCAGATTAAAGTGAGAGAAGATGGAGACTTCATACCAGCTTTTGGTGCTGAGTTTGCTTATGGAATTACAACTCATTCTGAGCTTTATTTCAGCGATGCATATCTTTCCCAAGGCTTATATCATCAGTAAATATCAGCTGCAAATAAGTGTTTGCCTCTTATTGTGATTTTTTTTTCCAAGAAAAACATAATTTAGGTATAGATGATGTTGTCAGATTTGTTTTTGAGAAAGAAGTAATGGCCCTCTGCAAACAAAAATGTTATTTGGGCAAATGTCAAATTTTTGGCTCGCCAGTGTATTGAAAATGCCAATCATTTCAGTTTTTTCAGAAGGCACCGACCCGGGAACGATATTTCACATCCAATCCGAGTAATAAAATAAACCCGTAAAAACAAAGTTTTTGACTATAAATCCCTTATATATGAGACATAACTAACAGTATTGATTATTTTCAAACACGACAAACATTTACAGACTGAATCTGTCTTAACTCAACTTGGATTCATAACCCTGAGAGGGTAAAAGTCTGGTCACCGATCGCTTGACCGAGCTCAGCGTGACACGTAAAATGTAAACAAAAGCACGCCGGTACTTCGATGGGTCGAGTCAACGCGTGAACTCAAACTCTCACGTGGGGAAAAAAAACAATAACAAACAATGAATTTGAATTACATACGTTATATAAGGACAAACTAAAAATGCATTAATTTAATTACGGTACGTTCGATCGATCTGACATTTTGATACGATGCATTGTTAGGTGAGATGGGTCCGTGTGCCAATGTACAGCTTGATTAGATCACGGGAAGTGGTTCATTTTTTTACTTTTGTTTTTCCGCCCGCCCAAGACAGAGAGACAGAGAGAGATGACGACACAACGACAGAGACGGCGGTGAAGTTAATATAAGCGATTTAAAACCAGAAATGATGAGGCAACGACCTTGTGTACTTCCACCAGGGTAAATCACAAGTCACTGTATTGGTGTCCAAACCATTTTGTGCCATTGGTTCCATACAATAAGAAATGTTGAACACAATGTATTAAGTTTATGAAATTTATTCATTTAATATGCCCCCATCTCCAGTTAGCATGCTTTTTTCTACTATTTTTTAACTTAATCATATATATATATTTAAGCTCAATTATCTCTGATGCCTAACGCTAAGGGACATCAATCTGCTTTTTAAAAATTTTGTGTTGTAAGCAGTGCTGATTGACTCAAATAGTTATTTTTTGGTGCAGTAATTTGGTGCGCTGCTTTCTAAAATTAGTTTAAAAATCGTGTGGTGATAAGCACTGTAAAAATTATTATATAAATGCTTTGTTTAATTTTCAGGAATATTTCGTATTTATCATACAAGGATAAGTTACTTGGGCTTTTGACGAAAAAAAAGTGGGCGCCATAGGCGCCCTACAACCTCAATTTAAAATTACTTATTATACATTTAAGGTAGTTTAATATTACGTATATATCAAACAAGGATAAGTTTTTTGGGCTTTTGAAAAAATTGGGCGCCATAGGCGCCCTAAATATAAGTGGGTGCCGCAGCGCAACCTATATTATATAAATACTTTGTGTACATTTCAGGAATATTTCGTATTTATCATATAAGGACAAGTTACTTTGGCTTTTGATATAAAAAATAAAAAATAAAAAAATAAAACAATTATAAAATACTTTGTGTACATTTAAGAAATTTTAATGTTACGTATTTATCATACAAGAGCAAGTTAGTTGGGCTTTTGAAAAAGGTGGGAGCCGTAGGCGCCTTTAAAAAAAGGGGGCGTCGAAGGCGCCACGGCGCCGCAGCATAAACTATTATATTCTATATTCTTAAAATTAGTAAATCGCAATACTAGAAGACATATCCATTGTCATAAAATGTCTATTGTGTTTAAGTTTAAAAAAAAACAACAACTCCTAAACATTTAAAGATAGATACAATGATAACTCACTGGTGTAACTAAAAGTTCACTGGTGTAACGAAAGTTCATTTAACATCTTTATTTTTATAATTATTTAATTGTTGCAATCTTAGAAGGAGGCATTTCCATTATCATAGAATTTAAATTGTGTTTATATTAACAAAAACTCCTAAACATTTAAAGATAGAATCAATGATAACTCACCGGTTTAACTAAATGTTCACTGGTGTAACAGTAAACTCACTGGTGTAACAGGTACTAAATTCACAAACAACTATTTTATCAGAATTCTCTCAGGCTGCGTATTAATATTAGTTAGGGTGTGTTGTGATTTATTATAATGATTTTTACGTTACTACTTGCTTGTAAGCATAGTTTAATTAACAAAATTATTATTATTGTTATTATGATTTTTCTGAACTTTGTTATTTGAACACCCTCTGATAGCATTTGTTATTTATTGCATATCTTAAATTTTTATTACAATCGAATTTAGTTTTTTTAAAAATAAATATAAGATAGGACTTTAAATTTAAACAAAAAGCTCGGCCTAATTTATGTTATTGGCATGTTAACAGTTGGTAAGATAGCGCTAGTTCCACCCAGGTTTGGATGATGTTATTTAAAGTTATTGACGCCGCCATTAACAAAGAGAAGTAAGAAATATATGTGCAGCCAATTAGCCCCAATCTTAACCCAGTGCATATTGTAACAATACATATACCAATTTCTTCTTAGAAAGAACTGTAAAGTACTTTTCAATCTTTATTTCTATTTTTAGCAATCTATGAAATCAATCGTTTGTTCACAACTAACACACTCACACGCACACACAGACGTACACACACACACCCACACACACATGAACACACTCGCGCACATGCATATTCACACACTCGGGTTACCAGCATAAAAATAAACCATTGCTCTTTTTATTAAATCCTTTATATTAACTCGTGGTGTCTGCGGCGGACCTTGCTTGCTTGCTTGCTTGCTTGTCGCCAAAACGTTTGATCGATTTTTAACCCACTTGCTCGCAAGATAGCGAGCTGAAATTTTGCAGGCAGTTTCGTACCGATGATAAAAACAATGTATCAAAATTTCAGATCGATCGCATGTACCGTAATTAAATTATTGATTGTTTAGATTATTTTTAAATCCTTTATATTAACTCGTGGTGTCTGCGGCGGACCTTGCTTGCTTGCTTGCTTGCTTGCTTGTTTGTCGCCAAAACTTTTGATCGATTTTTAACCCACTTGCTCGCAAGATAGCGAGCTGAAATTTTGCAGGCAGTTTCGTACCGATGATAAAAACAATGTATCAAAATTTCAGATCGATCGCATGTACCGTAATTAAATTATTGATTTTTTAGATTATTTTTTTTATTCCTATGTATCATGCTATTTTTTGAGATAGAGCGTCGCGGTGCGTATTATATTGAACAACCTTTCTGTCGCGCAATAAGGTGCGTATTTTATTGACAGCTCTTTTTATAAACATATTCCTGATCGGTGCGTATTATATTAAACATGTTTTACGACACAACTTCAATTTTGTATTTCTGGATGGTCTGGCGCTGCGTATTATAATGAACATTCTTTTAGTTACTTCTCGTACATAAAGGATTTATAGTCAAAAACTTGGTTTTTTACGGGTTTTTCTTATTTTTTATTCCTATGTATCATGCTATTTTTTGAGATAGAGCGTCGCGGTGCGTATTATATTGAACAACCTTTCTGTCGCGCAATAAGGTGCGTATTTTATTGACAGCTCTTTTTATAAACATATTCCTGATCGGTGCGTATTATATTAAACATGTTTTACGACACAACTTCAATTTTGTATTTCTGGATGGTCTGGCGCTGCGTATTATAATGAACATTCTTTTAGTTACTTCTCGTACATAAAGGATTTATAGTCAAAAACTTGGTTTTTTACGGATTTTTTCTTATTAAATCCTTTATATTAACTCGTGGTGTCTGCGGCGGACCTTGCTTGCTTGCTTGCTTGTCGCCAAAACTTTTGATCGATTTTTAACCCACTTGCTCGCAAGATAGCGAGCTGAAATTTTGCAGGCAGTTTCGTACCGATGATAAAAACAATGTATCAAAATTTCAGATCGATCGCATGTACCGTAATTAAATTATTGATTTTTTAGATTATTTTTTTTATTCCTATGTATCATGCTATTTTTTGAGATAGAGCGTCGCGGTGCGTATTATATTGAACAACCTTTCTGTCGCGCAATAAGGTGCGTATTTTATTGACAGCTCTTTTTATAAACATATTCCTGATCGGTGCGTATTATATTAAACATGTTTTACGACACAACTTCAATTTTGTATTTCTGGATGGTCTGGCGCTGCGTATTATAATGAACATTCTTTTAGTTACTTCTCGTACATAAAGGATTTATAGTCAAAAACTTGGTTTTTTACGGGTTTTTTTATTAAATCCTTTATATTAACTCGTGGTGTCTGCGGCCGACCGACCGACCTTGCTTGCTTGCTTGCTTGCTTGCTTGTCGCCAAAACTTTTGATCGATTTTTAACCCACTTGCTCGCAAGATAGCGAGCTGAAATTTTGCAGGCAGTTTCGTACCGATGATAAAAACAATGTATCAAAATTTCAGATCGATCGCATGTACCGTAATTAAATTATTGATTTTTTAGATTATTTTTTTTATTCCTATGTATCATGCTATTTTTTGAGATAGAGCGTCGCGGTGCGTATTATATTGAACAACCTTTCTGTCGCGCAATAAGGTGCGTATTTTATTGACAGCTCTTTTTATAAACATATTCCTGATCGGTGCGTATTATATAAACATGTTTTACGACACAACTTCAATTTTGTATTTCTGGATGGTCTGGCGCTGCGTATTATAATGAACATTCTTTTAGTTACTTCTCGTACATAAAGGATTTATAGTCAAAAACTTGGTTTTTTACGGGTTTTTTCTTATTAAATCCTTTATATTAACTCGTGGTGTCTGCGGCGGACCTTGCTTGCTTGCTTGCTTGTCGCCAAAACTTTTGATCGATTTTTAACCCACTTGCTCGCAAGATAGCGAGCTGAAATTTTGCAGGCAGTTTCGTACCGATGATAAAAACAATGTATCAAAATTTCAGATCGATCGCATGTACTGTAATTAAATTATTGATTTTTTAGATTATTTTATTTATTCCTATGTATCATGCTATTTTTTGAGATAGAGCGTCGCGGTGCGTATTATATTGAACAACCTTTCTGTCGCGCAATAAGGTGCGTATTTTAATGACAAAACTTTTTATAAACCTATTCCTGATCGGTGCTTTTTATATTAAACACGTTTTACGACACAACTGCAATTTTGTATTTTTGGATGGTCTTGCGCTGCGTGTTATAATGAACATTCTTTTAGTTACGTCTCGTACATAAAGGATTTATAGTCAAAAACTTGGTTTTTTACGGGTTTTTCTTATTACATTGTTTCATTTTCCCCAATCTATCTATCTATATATATATAAAGCTGAGTTGTTTGTATCTGCGTCGGTATGTTTCACTTTTCAACTTTCTGTTCGTTACACAATCACGGAAAAACCAAATGACGGACGGGGACAAAATTTGGCAGGACAGTTCCTTTTACCCCGGAGATGGTTTTAAGTTAGTTTTTTGTAATTGTCCCTTTAGCCCGAATGCCGTAAATTAGATACTCAGAAGAAGCAGATAAAAAGAATGAAAAATTTAACCTCATTTATATATTGAACAACTTTACGCGGACGTTCAAATCCCGTTCAAAGCGAGTTATTTTTGGTGAAGTTTGTTTTTCCCCAATGCTTTATTTTCAGCAGTGCGCATTAAAAAAATATTATATTGCCTAATTACGGTGCGCACATTTTCGTGTACGCTTCTTTTAAAAAAATAAAATATAAGCATAAAACAATGACGTAATTTAATATTTCTATACAATCCATACAGACCACGGGAATCAAAATATACAATTAACATAAGTGACTTTTCCGTGTTTGATAAATACGAAATATTACACTTGATGAAATGTACACAAATTATTTCATAATAATTATAAATCCTAATATCGTTGACTTTTCAAAAATTAAAATGTAAGCACAAAACTATGACGTCATTTAATATTTTTATACAAAATCATATTGTCTAATTACGGTGCGCACATTTTCGTGTACGCTTCTTAATTTGAGCTGTGCAGTACAAAGAATTGTCATTTTCTTTACTGTTACTTTCAATATATTATAGACACGTAAAGGTATGTAATTACAACTGCCACACAATGCATTAGGTTTAATTGTTTACATGTCTAAATATAATTGCGAATTTGTTTTAATTATTTTCTGTTCCATAACTCGACATTTAATTAAATCCTATTTATGTAATAATTGTGTAATAATTTTTTTCAAGGCTTTATTTTTAGCGGTGCGCGTTCTAAAATCTTTTATCGCGCACATTTTCGTGTACGCATCTTAAATTAAGCTGTGTCCTATTAATATAAAATTTATATTTTGTTTGTCTTTTACATAAGTTATTGTCTTTTACATAAGCTATACACTTATACAATTTAAACTTAGGCTACTGGGCAGAGGCGTCACTAGGGTTGGTGTCACCCGGGGTGGTAGCTCACGGTGTCACCCCTTCACGACTGAAGGGGCAATCCATAAATGACGTCACGCGAGGTTGCCGATTTTACCCCACCCTCCCCCAGCGTCATACTTTGTCACAAAAACTTAGACCCCACTCCTTTTTTACGATATGACGTCACAAAGCTTTGACATTCCTCCCCCAAACCATATTTTCTCAATAAAATTTAGCATGTTGCAAATTTTTTTTTGTCATTTAAATATTTATTTAGTTTAAGTCTGCACTCTAATAGTGTAACACGCGGGAAGTCATTGAAAACGTAATTAATTAAATGGTAAACAATCAAATATTTAAGTTGAACTTTTATTTAAAGTTTAGCGTTTTTGATGTGACGTCCAATTTCTTAAACACCCCCCTCCTCGTACCACATCGTCACAGATTCGTGACCCCCCCTATGGCGGATTAAAAGGGGGTGCTGAACGGGCTAAAGCCCCCAATAATTTAAGGGCCCCCAAACTTTTTATGAATTATAGTGTATAATAAAGATGCAGGCCATTATGTTTGTACAAATCCCTGAAAATGCCTTGGACAGTCATACGGCAATGCTGCAAATGAGTAGGAAGTATAACGGAAACCAGGCTATTCTTCGTGAACAGGGCATTAAAGCTCATTATGTGCCGTGCACAGCTCATTCCTTTAATTTGGTTTGGGAAAAGAGCAGGAGGTTGTGCTACTGCGGTCAGATTTTTTTTTCTTCTGCAAAATCTTTATACCCGACTTGTTGCATCTACTCATCGTTGACAGGTACTTCAAAAACATATGAAATTGATACATGCTAACAAAGCCTTGTCTGACACAAGATGGTCAGCCTGACATGATGCTGTAAGGTCTGTTAATAACTCTTACCATGAGAATATCGCAGCTTTGGAAGAATTAGCAACGAATGAAAATCAGCCACGTGACTGCCGACTTGAAGAAGAAGGATTTCTAAAGGAAATTGAACAACTGGAAGTCATTATTTTATTTTAAATTTGGGAAACAATTTTATAAAGGAAGTCTCTCATTGAGTTTGTTAAAAGACAGCATTCTTAATTTTATTCCTATGAAGACAAAGGAAATGAAAAGTCCTTGGTAAAAACAGTGTAAACAATCTTCAATACTATCAAACAAATAAGAAAGCGTCAGTTTGATAAAGGGACATCAACAAAACAGTATTCTCCTCAAGACAAAATTCAAGATTGAGGTATTTCTGGTAATCATTGACAAACTTTCTTAAGCCCTACAACATTGGTTAGGGGCATATAAATAAATCCATGAGAAATTTGGCTTTATTACAAACCTAACTGAGCTCAGCACTTTCGCCATCTGATGGGCAGAATGGGCAGAAGCCAAGTTAATGGAATAACATTCAAATGATTTCGAAGAAGGGGTCGGATAAATCCGAAGCAACCGTTTCGCCCCCCTCAATTTACTAGCAACGCCATCAAGTGGTGCCGGTTTAGGGCCAGGAGCGCCAGTACGGATTAGCAAAAAGTGCCGCGAAGAACGCATTGGACGCCAGTTCTGAGGAAACCTTCCAGTGGGGGTTGCACCCTAGATAGGTCTTTGCTGATCCCCCGATCTGCGGCGGTCCTAACCATGGAGACCCGTGTGCTTTGCCGGGATGGCGCGAAAGTAGTAGCGGGTCGTAGTAGGGAATTCCACCACCTCCTTGTGAGGGCAACTCAGTGGGAGGCATCTTCGACTCTATGTCCTGGATGTCCAGGTGGTCGCTTCAGAAGCGACCGCTTTTAAGGGGGTTCCTGAGCTGTTACGTCCCTTTGGTGGCCAGATGGCTAAGGGGGTCTTCCGGAAAACCCATAAAGAGCACTAGGCTCGGGCTTCTGATTTTCTTCCACGTGTAGGTTCATGAGTGATTTCGAAGACTGCTTACCTTCAGAATTAGTCCAATTTTCAGAACTCTTATAAAAGTTATTGTCCAGCCCCAGGCTCAGGGTAAGGAAAAGTAATTAGCACAAAGCGAAACTCAAAAAACTTGCACAGAGCTAAAAATTTTGATGCTTTTGAATGAGCTATATTTCACACAGTTCTTTACAAATGTACACATCACACTTCACATCTATCTTTCAATGATGACATCAAACTGCAGCTGAGAGCGATCCTTTTCAAAGTTGAAAAGAATATATAATCAGTTAGAGTTTGCATGGGACGAAAAAGACTGAATATCCTCTCTCTAATGAGCATTGAAAAGAAACTTGTATGCTTACTCAGCTTTATTGACTTGATTGAAAACTTTGCCATTTGAAAAATTCGCAAACGAAAGTTGTAGGTTGAAATAATAATCATAAATATTTTTTCAATAATTTTTGTTATTTCAAATAGAGAAAACAAGTCGTTACCTCATGATTTTTTTTTAAAATATGGAATAACGAGTAATACTATTCTTTACGGGGACGCGTTCGTAAGCACTAAACAGCGTAAGTCGGGTTGGGACCGTCGTAGCCGGAGGACTACCTGTATATAAACCTGCATATCTATGCTTTCACGCCTTTAATAAATATATATAAAAATATATTAACTCAAAGACATTGAAATCATAATTTTCCTCAAGAAAAACATCAACAAAGAAAACCCATCCTTTGATTTTTTTTGTTGGTGATAAAAATCGTATTCCCCCACCCAGCTGTGGTGGAGAGAGTCGTGAGGTGGGATTCGTCCATGCTGTCGGCGTGTCCAAGCCAAAATGGCTTTATAGCTTTTAAAAGAAGACACTACCTCTTTCTTTCCAGCCTTTTTTAAAGATCTCTCTGCTGCGACTATTTTTTTTCTTTTTTTCCCTATTTGTTTCAATGTTGTTCGTGTGTTGGGACTGTTTTATTATTGCAAGTTAACTGTAATTTTTTTAATAAGAATTTTCGCGTTTAACGTATTTCATTGTATTTCTTAATTTCTTTCTACATCTTTTGTTTTCTGACATAAAATCGTACACAGTAAAATTTTAGGCTCGGGTGTCACCCCCTGATGGGTGTAACCCGGGGCGGCCCACACCCCCCACCCCCTAGTGACGCCACTGCTACTGGGCCTATTTACATAGGAGATTAAACTAAATAAAATGATCCTGAAAACGCTCAATTAATATTATTTTTTTTGCGAATTGAATTTGTTATGTTCATTCCTTTGTAGTTGGATTTAAATAGGTCATTTTTGAAATGAAAGATCGTCATTGTTTCACATTCGTTTTTAACATATGATTTGTTTTTTTGTTTTTTTTAAATGTGGAAGATAATTTCTTTATAATTTTAGAAACAAAATCTGTTGTTGTGCAATGAAAGTGACTCAAAAAAGAATTTCATTCCTTTATGATATTATACCAATTGCATAAAGCCCTAAATTTAAATCGTAAATGTAGACACAAATATATAACAATTCAAATATTATTTCCATGTTACAACAACTATAAATAGATTACAAAAGTAGAGTTATTTTTGGTCCAGTTGTTATGAGCAAACTTTTTATTAAGCCAGAATATTTCTATAACCATTTATTATTATTGTCTAAATAGGGTGCGCACATTTTCTTGAATTCCTTTTAATACGACTGCTTTAGTTTCTTTCAAGTATTTTATAAAGTACATTTCATATATAGCATTTATAATTTAATTTATTTGCGCTATATGTCAGTAAACTTACACTTTAAAAAGTTTAAAAAATAAAGCTATACATATATATATATACACTATACATTATAAACTTTTGCTATCGAACGTATTAACAGAAGTCGACTAAATTAAAGTAAGTGATCCTGAAAACGCTTAATTAACATGAATTGCGAAAAGAACATGTTATGTTCATTTCTTTTTAGTCGGAATAACATAAGCCATTTATAAAGCTGCTTTTTAATCATTCTTCAGTTGGGATTGTTAATAAACGATTGTATCTTTTTTTTTAATGTGGATATATATTTTTTTTCTGAAACAAAATCTGGTGTGTGTGTATTGAATATAATTTACAAAATATGATTCCTTATCAGAAATAGGGAACAAAAAAAACAAAAAAAAAGAATTCCTTTTTGAAATTATACACATTGCATAAAAACCGTAAATATAAATCGTACAATTTGTCTTATGTCTTATCTATACAGACGCTCCTTCTATGCAGAAGATAGTTGCGTCCACAGACCATGAGAGATGATCTGTTTTGGCAAGTGATGCAGCGTTCACAGGCCACGGCTTTGTGGGTTCCACGCATTACCCAGCCGCCTAACTACATGTAGTGTTAGGTACCCATTCGGAGCGGGGTGACTCGGGACGCCCTAGGTCCCGGGAACAAACCCTTGCCTTCACACGGATTCGAACCCGTGACCATCGTAGAGACGTAAAATGCTTAAAATATTATTTCCCATTTCAAACAACCATGAATACGTCAAAAGGAAGAGTTATTGTGGTCCAGTACATTAACGTTATAACAAGACTTTATTTTATGCGGCCAGCTTTCAATAATCTTTTATTGTCTAAATATAGTGTGCACATTTCTTAATATCATTTTAAATTTTAATTCGACGGTTTTTAAAAAAAAGTATTTTAGAAAGTACATTTATAATTTTGTTTATTGGCGCTATGAGTTATGTAGTCTTTGCCTTTTTAAGGGATAGCTCCATATGTTCTTTATCTCATAGACACGGTTACAAATATTGTATTATTTACAATTGTGTTACTATGCAGTTTCGTAATAATACATGAAATTTTTGAGTGACGAGGGCGATGGAGCTCTTTCGTAAAATCTATCAGTTATGTTTATTTAGTACAAGTTGGAATGAAATAGTAAATTTAGTTATTATGGTCGTCAAGATTCATTAATCATATATCATATCTTTTAAATAGTAAGGTAATGTTAAAAGGCACAGCATTAAGTGAAAAATATTCATGCGGTAACATGGTAAAAATTAAATAATTGTGTCTGTTGTGTTTTTTTTCCTCACTCTCTCTCTCTTTTTCTTAAATAGATTTAATTTTGTGTCATTAAAATTGAATATCTCTTTTTCCCATAAGATTTTAACTAATAGATGAATCTGAAATATAACTTGGCAAATAAAAGTTGTAATAACCAGCAACTAATACTGGGAAAAAGGGTCAGCACACTCCCGCTACGACGAGCGGGTATATTTCTAGTTTATTATAATAAAAGCTCAAACAATTACGTCAAATCATATATTATTTTACGGCGCGAAACACCACACACCCTGTTAATCTCAGAACCAAAATCATTATGTTTTTTCGTCTACATTTTCAACTTTAAAAAAAATTCAAGAGTTACTGGGCATAGGCTTCACACTGACTGACTGACAGACGCGCTTAAGTGCAATATATATACAGATGAGGCTATGCCAAATAAAATTAACTTTACAGCGTGCTTTTTTGGCAGCATCGTAGACAGCCCACTAACGAGCAGACATAGAAAAAAAGGTTCGTAGTCAATCTTACCCTAGGCGCCATCTATTCCCTGCCCTTGCTCAATGAAAAGTACTTTAAAAACTCTCGAAACAAAGTCAACCGGTATGACAGCTAGATCTTTTTTATTGTGAGTAGTGCATCAACATTTAAGCCGATGGCCCAGCTGTTCAGTCACATATGCTACGTGGAGGCCCGCATCATGGGCGTCACCCAAATCAGGGTTGCCAACTCAATAAAATAACATTTACTGACAAATATAAGAACTCTCAACAAAATTTACGGACAAAAAATGTTTTTACGGCCACATTTAACATACAATTTTGACCTTAAAACGAACGAATATGAAGCATAGTTCAAGCATTGTAGCTAAAAATGTAAAGTATCCACATGAGCACGTCTCTATCACCATGCTCATATTTTAAAACGCTATCTTATCTTATCCGTTACAGACGCTACTTCTATACAGAAGATTATTGCGTCCTGCGCTTATCTATTGTTTGTGTTTAGTCCTGAAATGTTATTAGAGGTTTAAATGTTGATAAAGTGTTGATTTTCCTGGTTTCTTCAGGTAACCATTTCCACACCCGAATTCCAAACGGGAAGAACGAAAATGTGTATGTGTTTGTTCTTGCATACGGAATAAGAAAGATGTTATTATTCTTATGTCTATCTGAGGGTGGTATTAAGTTATCTTTGTGTTGTATTTCTAAATTAGAATTACTTGCTTTATGTATGATTACTAATTTGCTCTTGGTTTTTCTATTCTCTAATGTTTCAAGGTTTAATGATTTCAGTAATGGTGTTATTCTTTGTAGTTTTGAATATTCTCCAGCAATAAATCTAGCAGTTCTTTTTTGTATTTGTTCTAGTTTATCAATGTTTTCTTTGGTGGATGGGTCCCATACAGAAGATGCATATTCTAATACAGGCCTCACAAAAGTGAGGTAGCATTTTAGTTTTATATCGCTACTACATTTGTAAAAGTTTATTTTTATAAAGCCTAAGGTTTTGTTAATTTTTTAAATAACTTCATTGACAAGGGGATTTTATGATAGTTTCTCATTTATTATGACTCCTAAGTATTTTCCATCTTTAGTTTGGGTCAGTTCTTTTCCATGAATGAAATATTTTGGATTTATTCATTTCTTTTCCTTTGTTACTCTTAACAGTTGACACTTTTCTGGGTCGAAAGACATATTCCAGTTAATTTCCCATTTTATCAATTCATCTAAGTCTTTTTGTAAAATTTTGCTATCTTATTCTGATTTAATTTGTTCTATAGATTATAAAGTCATCAGCAAATAACCTTAATTTTGTTCCTGTTGAGATGTTGCTGGGTAAATCATTTATATAAATTGATTTTAAAAAACCCCGTAAAAACAATTTTTTGACTATAAATCCTGCATGTACGCGACGTAACTAAATGAATGTTCATTATAATACGCAGCGCAAGACCATCCAAAAATACAAAATTATATAATCGCCACAGATCAGGAATCCTATATAATTAAAGGCTAAGTTCTGTCCAGTCATCGATAGCGATTGGTCCCAAAAATTCACATGACTCCTACAGCTAATCATATTGAACACGTTTACGCGGACGTTCAAAACGAGTTATTTTTTGTGCAGTATTTCTTCCAAGACGTTATTTTGTGTTATGTAAATGTATAATATAAAAACAGGGTATTAGTAGGCCTGACATGACGCAACACAACAGCGAACGTTTCGGCAAAGAGCCTTCCTCAACGGACAAAAAGTACACAAATGTAACGAATAAAACGAAATAATAATTTTTAAAAAAACACTTAGCTGCGGTGAAATCCAAGTAGTCTAGTAGAGATCAAGTAAGGAGAGAAAAGTAAGAGCTTATATAGGAAAGGATAGGGTGGGTGTGGCCAATCAATCAGCTTGTCAGTGCGAACACAACGTTGATCCCACGTGGTGTAAGGGTCCCATACTCATGGATTAGTCTATTCTCCTGACTGACCCGGCCGGGTGTGTTTGTACAAGAAACCAAGGCGGTAACAGACATGTCATCGACGCCCATGTGGTCACATCCATTGAAGTGTCGGGAGACAGAACACTGTTTGTCTTGTTTAATGCTACGTACATGCTCAGCGATACGGCACGAGAGTCACCTCCCCGTCTCACCAATGTACTTCAAAGGACAGCGCTTACACACACTGGTGTAGACCACATTGCGGCTGGTACAAAGATAGCCATTCCTAATCTTGAATATCCCCCTAGGGAAGAAAATCTGGTCCATCTGGGTAACAAAGGGACACGTCTTGCAGCGGTTACGACCACATGGCTTGGTGCCCAGATGGGAGGACGGAATAAGCAGACGGCTACGAACCAATAGGTCTCGCAGATTTTTGTCCCTCCTGAATACAATGAGGGGTGGGGTGGAAAATATGTTGTTTGTCTCATGGTCCGCGAGGAGGATCCTGCGGTTTTTCAAAAATATACCCTTGGCTCTGATGTTGTGGGGATGGTATGTGAGCACCAATTTGCTCCTTTCATTACTATCACTGGAGCGTGATTTATATCTGTTTCTATCAACTAACAAAAAGAAAAAGCTTGGTAACCTTAAACCTCCTCAAGTTATAACTCAACAGACCACCATCAACACGAATTTAGTAAAAGCGTGGGGCGCTCATCACAACTCTCTATCGTGTACAAGGCGTTGAAAAATAAAAGCAAATTTGTATGAATATTAATAAACAGTAAAAGTTTAACAACTTTGATCATTTAAATGCTACTATCACATTAGTTAGAAATATTTATCTATATGTAAGCGAATAGTTGCAATGAGAAATGATTTGTGATGGGCGCCCCAAGCTTTTATGTGCAATAGATAGGTTCACCGATTTCACCTGTTTTCATAGAAAATTTTTATTTTCTTCTTTTTAGTGCACTTTCTATATGTAAATAAAAGCGTGTCCTTTTTAAAAAAAGATGTTTTTACATTATTTTGTAAGTCTATATATTTTTTTAATGCAGTGATCTCCCTTAGCGGTAGGCGTGAGTCGGTCACAGTTGAGGGTAAATCTATAATAGATTTTAGCTTACTTCTAAAGAAGAGATTATTTTCAAAAGATTAAATATAGTATAATAAAATAAATGTGCCAAAGGACTAAATCTGAGTCTGTATGCATTCTTGGCAAGCTTAAAGTCTAGATTAAAGTTTTCTTTCGTCTAGTACACATGGTTCAGCGAGACAGAAGATCAATTGGAATAGCAAATTCCATCTTTATCGATGTTATGCTGTTCAATGATGCAACTTCTCTTTACAATGTAGGAGCTATGGTGAATCTGGTGAATAGATACTTTTATTATGTATAAACAAAATTTTAAAAATATATACGTTATCTTACAACCAAAGACAGTATGAGACTTTTTAGCATTATTATTTGAAGTAGTTTCTATGTGTGTAAGTTAAAAAGTACTGTTTGATTTTGTAGGTTTTTTAAAAAAATGTAATACTCTTTATGCGGTTTTATCAAGTTCTTTATCAAACCAGAATTTTTTACTATTACAGCATTTACACTGAAGTGGTTTAGCTCATAATAATGCATGCAACCTGAACCCTGTATTCAATCCTCCTTATGCCTTGCCTTATCCTTGCATTTATTCGAGCTTTTAATAAAGACCCAATTTCAACTAAGTTGCAAACACCAGAACACGAGATATCATTTGAAAACCATGCATTGGCCATTTAGGCGGATATAAAAACAACCCGTAAAAAACCAAGTTTTTGACTATAAATCCTTTACGTATGAGACGTAACTAAAAGAATGTTCATTATAACACGCAGCGCAAGACCATCCAAAAATACAAAATTGCAGTTGTGTCGTAAAACGTGTTTAATATAATGCGCACCGATCAGGAATATGTTTATAAAAAGAGCTGTCAATAAAATACGCACCTTATTGCGCGACAGAAAGATTGTTCAATATAATACGCACCGCGACGCTCTATCTCAAAAAATAGCATGATACATAGGAATAAATAAAATAATCTAAAAAATCAATAATTTAATTACGGTACATGCGATCGATCTGAAATTTTGATACATTGTTTTTATCATCGGTACGAAACTGCCTGCAAAATTTCAGCTCGCTATCTTGCGAGCAAGTGGGTTAAAAATCGATCAAAAGTTTTGGCGACAAGCAAGCAAGCAAGCAAGCAAGCAAGGTCCGCCGCAGACACCACGAGTTAATATAAAGGATTTAAAAATTACTAGTCTGCCTGCTAAATTTCAGCTCGATTTGATCACGGGATAAGGGTTGTAAAACATGTTTAATATATAGCGCACCGCGAGACAGACTAGCATAAACATTTACAGATCGGGAATATATTTTTTTAAAGTATCGTCAATATAATGCGCACCGCACCGCGCGACAGGAAAATATTAAAAAAGGCTGTTCAATATAATACACACCGCGACAATCTAGCACAAAAATTAATATGCTACATAGAGATAATCTAAAAATTCAAAATTTTAATTACAGTACATTCCATCGATCAGAAATTTTGATAGATCATTTTTATCGTTGGCACGAGTCTGCCGGCAAAATGTCAGCTCGCTAGCATATGGGGAAGTAGTTTAAAAATCGATCCAATTTTTTTCTGCAAAAAAGCAAACAGACGCCACGAGTTATTTATTATAAAGGATGTAATAAGGTATTAAACGTATGAGGGGAAATCTGTGCCACTGATGACATAAACATTAATAAGAAAAACCCGTAAAAAACCAAGTTTTTGACTATAAATCCTTTATGTACGAGAAGTAATTAAAAGAATGTTCATTATAATACGCAGCGCCAGACCATCCAGAAATACAAAATTGCAGTTGTGTCGTAAAACATGTTTAATATAATGCGCACCGATCAGGAATATGTTTATAAAAAGAGCTGTCAATAAAATACGCACCTTATTGCGCGACAGAAAGGTTGTTCAATATAATACGCACCGCGACGCTCTATCTAAAAAAATAGCATGATACATAGGAATAAATAAAATAATCTAAAAAATCAATAATTTAATTACGGTACATGCGATCGATCTGAAATTTTGATACATTGTTTTTATCATCGGTACGAAACTGCCTGCAAAATTTCAGCTCGCTATCTTGCGAGCAAGTGGGTTAAAAATCGATCAAAAGTTTTGGCGACAAGCAAGCAAGCAAGCAAGGTCGGTCGGTCGGCCGCAGACACCACGAGTTAATATAAAGGATTTAATAAACGAAATCAGCTTTCAAAAATTTAGCTGAATGGCAGACGTCATACATTTCTAGAGATTGATTTTAAAATCGGCTTTAAAATGTTCCCTTATTTATCTTTTCTTTATGCTGGTTCCCTTAATCAATATGTATTAATTCAGAGATTAAGGTTGTTGTGTCGTGTTGTAACTCCCCTCCAACAGCCGTTTCGACCGGCATAAATGTGCATCACGTCAAAAATACTATTCATTATAGTTAAAATAAATAAGTCGTAAATAAATAGAAGTAAAAAAAAGATTTTAAAAAACCACGTTTTTATAAGCGGACTAAAAAGAAGAAAATAATTTAAAACTTATTAGTTCAAGTACTTTAATTTAATATAACTAAAAAAGTGGGGCGGGCGCTTATGAGGTTTAACATATGCGGTTCACTCATTCTCTCACTTATAGATCTCTCTTTTGCCTTCTACATTAGAAATCTTTAATTTTTATACCAAACACCCACCCCACGTTTTTAGTCATATTAAATCGAAGTACTTGAACTAATAAGTTTTAAATTACTTTCTTCTTTTTAGTCCGCTTATAAAAACGTGGTTTTTAAAAATCTTTTTTTTACTTCTATTTATTTTATTCTTTTTAGTCCACTTCTAACAACCTGGTTTTTAAAATAATTTTTTTCCCTCTATTTATTTTACCAAAAACCTCACAAGCGCCCGCCCAACGTTTTAAAAACATTGTGATGTGGTCACGGGGCGAACTCACAGATGTCAACAAAAGCCGACGGTACAGATGCTTTTATATAGACTATAGATAAACTTAAAAGTTCAATAATTTAATAACGGTATATTTGATCGATCTGAAATTTTGATACAATGCATTGTCATCCAAGATCTATCTGTGGTAAAATTTTCAGATCTCTCGGACCATCAGAAGTGGTTCAATTTTACGTTGGCAGATTTGAAAAAATCTTGGACAAACAAACAATGCCCAACGAAAGCGAGTTAATAAAAACGTAGTAAAAAACAAACCCGTAAAAACAAAGTTTTTGACTATAAATCCCTCATATATGAGACATAACTAAAAGTATTGATTATTTTCAAACATTTACAGACTGAATCTGTCTTAACTCAACTTTGCATCATAACCCTAGTTGTGGGTGGGAGGAGAGGGGAAAAGTATGGTCACCGATTCGCTTGACCGAGCTCAGAGTGACACGTAAAATGTAAACAAAAGCGCCCGTCGCTTCGTTGGGTCGCCTCAATGCGTCAGCTCAAAATTTCACGTGGGAAAAAAACAATAACAAACCGTGAATTTAAATTACATACCTCATATAAGGATAAACTAAAAATGCATTAATTTAATTACGGTACGTTTGATCGATCTGAAATTGTGACACGATGCATTGTTAGGTTAGACAGGCCCGTGTGCCAAATTTCAGTTCGATCGGATCATGGGAAGTGGGTGATTTTTGACTTCTGTTTTTCCGCCCGCCAAGCCCAAGACAGAGAGAGATGATGAGACGGCCGCGAAGTTAATATAAGGGATTTAATAAAACAAACCCGTAAAAACAAAGTTTTTGACTATAAATCCCTTATATATGAGACATAACTAACAGTATTGATTATTTTCAAACATTTACAGACTGACACCGAGTGATGTCCCTTGTCTTTAATAAATGGGGGTGGGATGTGAGGGGGTGTCGGCATGACGGTCGGCGTCAACACGACGGTCGGCGTCAACTCAAACTCACGTGGAACTGGAAGAAAAAAAACAATAACAAACAGTGAATTTTGAATTACATACCTCATATAAGGATAAACTAAAAATGCATTAATTTAATTACGGTACGTTCGATCGATCTGAAATTTTGATACGATGCATTGTTAGGTTAGACGGGTCCGTATGCCAAATTTCAGTTCGATCGGATTACGGGAAGTGGGTCATTTTCGACTTTTGTTTTTCCGCCCGCCGAGCCCATGAGAGAGATGATGAGAGAGATGATGAGAGAGAGACAGACAGAGACGGCCGCGAAGTTAATATAAGGGATTTAATAAAACAAACCCGTAAAAACAAAGTTTTTGACTATAAATCCCTTATATATGAGACATAACTAACAGTAGTGATTATTTTTAAACATTTACAGACTGACACTGAGTGATGTCCCTTGTCTTTAATAAATGGGGGTGGGATGTGAGGGGGTGTCGGCACGACGGTCGTCGTCAACACGACGGTCGGCGTCAACTCAAACTCACGTGGAACTGGAATTTAAAAAAAAATAACAAACAGTGAATTTTGAATTACATACCTCATATAAGGATAAACTAAAAATGCATTAATTTAATTATGGTACGTTAGATCGATCTGAAATTTTGATACGATGCATTGTTAGGTTCGACGGGTCCGTGTGCCAAATTTCAGTTTGATCGGATCATGGGAAGTGGGTCATTTTTGACTTCTGTTTTTCCGCCCGCCGAGCCCAAGACAGACAGACAGAGAGAGAGAGAGAGAGAGACGCCGGTGAAGTTAATAATTATAAAGAGCTTTTGACTATAAATCCCAAAGCGCACAACTCAAAATAAAGTCTTGGAAGAAATACTGCACCAAAAATAACTAGTTTTGAACGTCCGCGTAAACGTGCCCAATATGATTGGCTGTATGAGACATATGTGTTTAAGGGATCAATCGCTATCTATGACCGCAAGGAACATTGCCTTTATTATGTACCATCAGAAACAATAATACCATTTAAATTCGGGTTTCCTCTGAGGTACAAAGCTGTGGCCTTCTTTACGTGTTATTACTTTATTATGGATGCCTTAGAATATTTTCATTACGATTGTAACTCGAAATATGGAATTTATTATTTTACACGTGTGAATAAGATTACGAAATTTTGTTATTTTGTGTTTTATTACTCCACATTTGATAAAAACCTAATTATGTAAATAGTGAGTGAATTTAATGTGGAAAGCGATTGCACACGTTAAGTAAAGAAGAACTAATTTCAGTTGTGTTTTTTTTTAATTTGTAGTGTGTATGTCGTGTGTTTTTAACGCAATTTCCCCTGGGAATTGCGTTTATACATCTGAAATGTCTGGCCAGTCTTTTCGAGCTTTGAATAGCAAAACCTCCTAAACCATACCAGATAGAGGGTTCGGGTCTTTGGAAATATGTTAAGGAGGTCCCAACGATGTGCACGGGCCAAAAAAGTTACGGAATAGGTTTAATGGATTTCATGGAAAATAAAATAAAACGATAATTTTTTAAAGTATTTTGTCAATTACTCTCCAACCTTAACATCAATCGGGTTGCAACAAACGCCAAACGATAGCTAATAATATTTAGAACAATGTTGGAGAAGCAATTTTTAAAAAATCTCTTTTTGTTCGACCGATTCCCGTAATTTTAGCAGCAATGGTTAGGTAGCGATTGTTTTGCTTAGTCTCACAATTATTGATTTGAAATGACCTTTAATATAATCTAGAATGATAGATAATGGGTTTTTCCCCCACTTTGTGAATGCTAATGAGACTGTTGCGAGGTGCGCGTTATATTGACACATTCTTGGTGTGAAACTAGAATGATTTCCCTTTAAAAAAAACCGCGCGCAAATTTTATTGCAAGCCTTTTCAATCAGATTGTGTTAGTTTCTTTGCATTCTTTTGGAAACGGCATTACATTTGCAACATTTATAATTTAATTTATTGACGCTTTGGGATACGTTTCTATTGCCTTTTTGAGAGGAAGTGTTGCGTAGGTCATTCTTTTACCAGCTGTTACAAATATTTCATTTATTTCAAAAGTCTAAAGATGTGGTTCGGAAACATGTACGAATTTGTACAAAATTCGATTTAACTTTATTTAGTATCATAAAAATAACCAGTGAATTTATTAGAATGATTAAAAGAAAAGTAGAAGTTAAAATGTAATTTCTTTTTAAAATTCTGATAATATAATAAATTATAAAATAAGATATTATACCATCTAAATAAAGTGTTTTCAAATATATATATAATTTGATATTTCCTTAACATATATAGGCTACATATTAACTATTCTTGATGAAATTACATTAGTGTTGTTTTTTATAAACTAATGAAAACCTATGTCCTCTCTCCCTAATTTTCTAACTTTCCATATGAATAAAGACTTTCGATTTACAGCTTCATGCCTTTAAATTTACTCAATAAAGTTTTGAGAACTTCTGAACTAAAAGTATTATTAAGTAAAATCACTTTCTGTAAACGTAGAGAAATTCATTAAATCTAATAATTTGCTACTGGAAAAATGGCTAAATACAGAAAAATTTTTTTCACATTAACAGTATAACTACATGATTTTGTTTACATAGATTTGAACTTAAAATGTCCACTATTTTCTGTCCACGATACCAAAATAATTTTTTTTCCTCAAAGTGTTTCTCTTTTTTCTAATATGTTTTTAAGCGAAATAGATCAACGTTAAATATACTTAGAAAATATATTCTCTAATATCGTTGGGAAAAAGGGGGAGGTAATAGAAAAAAAAAGTACTGAGTGATAGAATTTTCAAAATATAATGTCTTAGCCATAAACATGAACGAAATGAACATTTTTTATATGGGAATTATTAGGTAAATAGGATCGTTTTGGTGAAAGGGACAAAGTGTAGCAAAATATTTATAAAATAATCTTAATGCAATTTTATTTGGCATTTTTAAAAATGAGTCATTAGATTTTTTCATTTAAGATCTATCGACGTATGTGTTTTATTCCGAATACAATCCCTTGCTACATTGGATTTATAACTATTTGATATTTTGCATGAAGGTTTTTAAATTAAATAAATATCCAATTGTTAGATAGTTTCATATAGCTCTTTATATAAAGTAAAATTGTCTCAGAATGAGACAATAACATTTCTCATATGTAGATTTTTAACTAACAGTAAGTTGCATTCTTAAGAGTAATCTCAGCACCTAATTTAGTTATATTATAGACAGAAGGGTGAAATTAAAATATCGCTTACACATATATACTTATAAATGAATATTTGAATATTTTAACTATATTTATACATCTTTAGAGGAAGTACACTCGCGATGCAAAGTGCGGATATACTTCTAATATATATATATATATATATATTGGTATAGATAGATAGACGAAATGTACATTTTCTATAACGTGTTAAGATCACTATTGTTTTACTTTATAAGTTAACTTAAAGAAATAACAATTCGAAATCCAAATCGTAAGATTGGTGATTAGCGATTTAATTGTTAGACCTTTATTAGAATAGATAAGTTTAGTTAAATTAATTAAAATCAAAAGATTAATATTACGGAGACGTTCAAGTTTACATAAACATGGAACATCTTTGGTTTAATATAAAAACGTTAATTTTATAATAGTTTCTCTCTCTCTCTCTCTCTCTCACTCTCTGACTCTGTATATATATATATATATGTTAGGCAATTAATACAACAAACACATACACAAATCAGATTCACACACACAATTAATAAAAAGTTCTTTTTAAAAACCTTAAAAGTTTTACTTTACTCAAAGCGGATGACGATTTCAACTAGGCTAGTGCTATCTAACATATCAATCAGAATAAGAAATACAGAATAAGTTTTGATTCAATGTTGAATTATGAAAAACAACAAAATTCTTAATGTCATTCACGCATCTTAAAAAATGGATGCATGCATAGTGTGAAAAATGTAAAGAAATATCTTTAACGCATTTATAAAATAAATAAACTAAACTCGTAAAAACAAATTTTTTTACTATAAATTACTTATATATGAGACATAACTTAAGGTATTGATTATGTTCAAATGCGACAAACATTTACAGACTGACACCGAGTGATATCCCCTGGCTTTAAAACCGGGGTAAGGGCGGGAGGGAGTGTGGACATCGACGGGTGGCGTCAACGCGCGAATTCAAATGGCACGTGAAAGAAAAACAATAACAAACCGTGAATTTGAAATACATATGTTATATAGAGATAAACTAAAAATGCATTAATTTAAATACGTTCGATTGATCTGAAATTGTGATACGATGCATTGTTAGGTGACACGTGTCTATGTGCCGAATTTCAGCTCGATGGCATTACTGGAAGAGTGTAATTTTTTACTTTTGTTTTTCCGCCTGCCCGACCAAGACAGCCAGAGAGAGAGAGAGAGACGGCGGTAAAGTTAATATAAGGGATTTAAAATGGACCTGTAACAAAATAGGCCACTGCATTGTACTGCAAAGCCATGCTAAATATAAAATTTATTAATTTTATTAATGTAGCGTATTATAATAAAGCTCGAAGCTCTTTTTAAAGTGGGTACAAGAAAATTCTTCGCACCGTTGTTCTGAAAACAAAAAATGTTTTTTGAAAATGCACCGCTCAGAATAAAGTCGTGAAAAAATCTTCACAAAATAATTCTTTTTGGATGTCCCCTAGAATATATCGTTTAATATTCATATGATTATATAATTTTTGTCTGTTGGTCTCCAGTTTTTTAAGATTTTTAATGTTTATTTTACGGCCTTCATACATAATTGATATTTAAAAATAACTATAATAATACCTTACGCAGGTTAAATGGAAACGCCACACAAAATTTGGTCGCTGTCCATTGTTTGGTTCTCGTGATTGTGTAACAAAGTGTTCAAATAAACATACATACACAAACATGCAAATATACGTACTAACAACAACTGATCTTTATGCATAACACAAAGCCTAAAAATAAAAAAATATTTAAAAAATTCGCTTTCGAGTTAGGTGACAAAGCGTTGCAAATTTTTCGTATTTTTTTTGACAAAGAACATTGATTTCGGGCATTTAAACCTCTACGGGAATTGGTAGCATTAAAATGCCCTTATAAATGATGGATTCAAAATCTTTGCACACATAACGTGTCCACCAGGGGCGGATTAAGACTGCATGGGGCCTCTGGCTGCAATTCAAACTGGGGCCCTATCCAGCCAGCCTCCCTTAAAATAAAATAATAGCTAGCAGCTAATATAAGACTGTTCCTTGCTCATGCTTTCTCTGTACTACAGGATCGGCCTTCCCAGCCAAAAATCTTACGCATGAAAATATGATACTATGTTTGCCGGTATCCTAAAACTGAGTGTAAAAAAGACAAATGAAAACAAAATCCACCACTGGGAATAGATCCATATATCGCTTGCACCACAACTCAACATTTCCATATGACCAGGAGAGTATAATGACCAATATTAGTTTTTAAAATGTAAAAAAAAATCTTTAATATTAACAATTATTAAGCCTATAAAATCAGGTTTTCGATTACTAAGACCATCAGGTCCGCATAGCGATCACATTAATAGATACCATTTTATTAATTTATTTAATTTATGATATTTTTAGGGATTTATGCACATTTTTGTCCACCTTTATTATAAAAAAATACTAAGTTTAGGGGCCCTTAAATCACTGGGGGCCCCTGACTTAAGCCCGTTCAGCTCCCCCCCCCCTTAATCCACCATAGCTGTCCACACCACTTCACTTGACAGTATGACATTATTTTCATTAATCTCGTGTCATTCATTTTTGTTTGTGTGTTATTTCTTCTTTTTTATCTTTACCTAATTATCTTTACAATGCTAAAGAATGTCTTAAACAATATAAATATACTTTTAATTCCTGCTAAGTCATTTGTACTGATGAATTCCGAAACGTCTACTTTTGTATTACAGTCAATTAATAAAGCTTTAATGTATTGTTTTGATTACACAATTTGTTTGAATATTTTTATTTTATAAAAAAAAGCTTTATCGCAGTCATATTATAAATGATAAAGACGGTTTACAACGTTCGCTAAACTAACACGCATTTGAAAATAAAAAAGAAGAAATCATTATAACTCACAGAATTATCACATTGTTAACACAATACTATTATGGTCTTTGTGACTGTTAATACTTTAATTACAACAAAATTTTATTTATTTAATTATTTTATACATTTATAAGAGCAGTTTTCAAGCCTACGGCTTGGCTCACTACGGTTTTTATACATTTCCTACACCTTGAGTGAAGACATCGCACTCTCAGTCTTCCTAAACATAGTTACATACACAATGTTATATACAAATGTCCAGACAAGGGCGTATATCCGTCATATGACGGTAATTAGATGGGGCGAGATCACCGTGCCTCATTGCCTGTCCGCCGAAACACTCTTCCTGGACAAAAATGTCCTCAGCATAGTCACAGGGTTACTATCGTCATTTGAGTCAAGAGACCATGCGTCAACAGTGGCGATGTGAATAAAGTCGGTCTCTACTTTTCCTTATCCCAGTCCCATTGCAGGTACATCTGTGGGGAACGTCTAATCAAGGAACGTTTGTTGAAAGCTACGATTGAGATTAGGTTCAAGTGCGTAAGTTTGGCGATCCGGGGCGTGCCACTGATCATGTCTTAAACCTGCAAAAACAATGATCATAACAGAACCAAAGATGGCTGACACTATCGAAAGTATATGGCATGAAACTTCGCCACCAAAAAACACTGGAAACAGCAAGTCTAAAGTCGGGAGTGACAAAATACTTAGCTCCACCAAATCAGCGGTCGATGTCGGATATCTAGGCACACACGGCTCTTTATTTATATTCAAAATTTAAAAAAAAACAAAAAAAAACCCCAACAATTTCGCTATCTAAATGAATTATAAGAAATTCGTACAACTGAAAAGTCTCCGATAGTCAGTTTTGACTATGTTTACCAACATAATTCAGACAACAATATGTGGACTTAAACATATTTCTATTAGTGAACTTCATGTTATGAAATCTAGGTTTTTAAATTTATAGGCCAACAGAAGGGACTTGTTTTGTCCTCAAGTTTTCTTAAATAATTTCGATTTTTTTTTCTTAGCCATATTTTTGTTTTCCTTAAGATAGCATAACTGTTTTGGGATGACGTATATTTTAAAGAGATGTTCGTAATCTGCATTACCCGCAACTATAAAAATTTTCTACGCCATTGCGGTACTACAGGTAGTAGACTGTGTTACAAGGGTACCCTCCTTTTATGTAAATTTATTTATACATTTATATTCTTTTTTGACGTGTGATCCGATCAAACATCAATCTTAGAAAAAAAGTTAAAGTAACTTTCGGATGGTGTGATTTATATTATTATCAACAGTGACAGTATTACAAAAAATATAAATATGTGTTTGCATTGTTGTTTAAGAACAAAGATACTGTGGAGAAAAAAGTTTAAAAGTCATACGTTACAATTACAAATTTTCAACTCATTATTTAACAAATTTTTAAAAAATGTAATCATTTTTTGGTCTTTAGTTGAATTTTTTGTGTGTGTTGAAAATACTTCTTCTTATAATTGTATTTAAAACACTTTTTGAACTGATGTTATTCAGATACTATATATTTTTTTTTACCTTATACACCTTTGGCTTCGATGACGATTAATTATACTTAAAAAGTCAATAGCCCTTTTTAAATCCTTTATATTAACTCGTGGTGTCTGCAGCCGACCGACCGACCGACCTTGCTTGCTTGCTTGCTTGCTTGTCGCCAAAACTTTTGATCGATTTTTAAGCCACTTGCTCGCAAGATAGCGAGCTGAAATTTTGCAGGCAAATTTGTACCGATGATAAAAACAATGTATCAAAATTTCAGATCGATCGCATGTACCGTAATTAAATTATTGATTTTTTAGATTATTTTATTTATTCCTATGTATCATGCTATTTTTTGAGATAGAGCGTCGCGGTGCGTATTATATTGAACAACCTTTCTGTCGCGCAATAAGGTGCGTATTTTATTGACAGCTCTTTTTATAAACATATTCCTGATCGGTGCGCATTATATTAAACATGTTTTACGACACAACTGCAATTTTGTATTTCTTGATGGTCTGGCGCTGCGTGTTATAATGCACATTCTTTTAAATTCTTCTCGTACATAAAGGATTTATAGTCAAAAACTTGGTTTTTTACGGGTTTTTCTTATTTGGACCAAGCACATAACTACAAAAAAAAATTAAACTAACTTCGTCTTGAATTTAAAAATTAAGAAAAAAAAATTGAACTAGAAAACAAGATAAATCAGTTTTTGTACAAAAACATGTCCTGTATCAAAATATCTATATTTTGTGGATGAACAACTGCAATAAGTACCTTCGAATAAAATAATATAAATATAAATTTACCTCCCTTCTTACGTAATTGTTAAATAAGTAATGAATAAAACGAAACGAAACGAAAAAGATTTGTTACATAAGTCTTACAGTCTTAACATGTAAATGGACGCAGAATATTTTCTCAAATAGATAGTAAAAATCCTGTATGACTTAAAAAAATGAAATATCTTTAAATTTTCGAATTTTTAGTTATGGGCGTTAGTTACCTTACTTGTTTTTATTTAAACGACTTACAACAAATATTTTTACATGTTCACGTTTAGCTAAACTGAAACCCTTTAACATGTTAAAAAAAAGTTACATAGTTTTCATGACAACATCGGCTATCTTGAAAATAACAACTATTCGTTATTGTTAAGACTTTTCGTCCACGACAAGCAGGTGCCGATCATCGCTTATCATTCTGACCCCATCCAGTTCATTGTGCTTTTCTGATTTCAAGTATAGCTCTTCATCTCAGCGGCTATTTGTGCAGCATTATCAGCCTCTTACATTCCATGCACAAATGACAGTGTTTGTCATGATAGAGATGATGGGTGTCGGCCCAGTGGTGGTTGGACACTTCGACCCCGGAGGGTTCGACCCTGCCAGTTCGACCACAGGACGTTTCAACCCCAGGACGTTTCGACCCCGTCGGTTCGACCACGGACGATTCGACCCCAGGCGATTCGACTCCGGACAGGGCGACGACAGGACGTTTTGACCCCAGGACGTATTGACCCCGGACGTTTCGACCCTTTACATCATTCAATTACAATTTAGTAAACTGCATACAAAATCTTATTGTCAAATTTTTTAATTGATCAAATAATTAATTAAAACCTGGCTTGTTTACATGCTGCTTCAACAGAAACAAACGCTGTTTGGTCCGCTGAGATGTGCCTGGAGGTCCGCGAGGAAAGGAACATTAAATTATTTACATTTTTTTACTGTGGTGTATTTCTCTAGGCATTGTGCGTCTTTCCATACACAAGATGGAATAGCTTATTACCCGTTTAAGCGGCACCAAGTCCAAAGAACAATGACACATCGGGCAGATCGGACAACCGCCTACAATCAATCTTTGCGCTTTGTGTCGGAGCTCTTATGTCGGCACTCTTATCACGGGGCTTTTTTGTAGGCGCTCTTTTGTCGTGTGCGATTTTCATGGGTCAACCACGTTGACAAGCTGATCTGCACAGGTGGAGCTGCTGCCATGATCGGACGACTGTCTGGTTTAACAGCTCAGATTAAGGAGGTTGCACCTGAGCTTGAATCTACACATTGTATCATTCAAAGGGAAATGTTGGAAAGCCTAAAATGTCACCAGAATTTAATAGTGTATTGATTGATTTCGTTAAAGTTATTAACCACATCAAGAAACACACCCTTAACCATGCCTGTTTTAGCACATTTGTGAGGAGATCGACTCAGAGCACAGATGCCTCGTTTTGTACACAGAAATAAGATGGTTGTCCAGAGGACAAACGCTAAACAGAGTATTTGAATTACAAGAGCCATTGCAAAGATTTCTATCAGAAAAGAGGTCACCGCTGGCAGCACATTTCAGTGACAAGGTATGGGTCGCAAAACTTGCTTACCTGTGTGACATATTCAGCCAGCTCAATGAACTTAATCTTTCCCTTCAGGGGAAAATGACAAGTGTTTAAAGTTGGCTGACAAAGTAGCTGCATTTAAAGCCAAACTGGAGTCGTCGGAACGGCGCGTGAACAAAGGAAATTTTGATGTTTCAAACGCTAGCCGGGATTCTATGTGAGACTGAGCCTGAGCATTCTTTGTCCCAGTTGGTGCACGATCACCTGTCTTTGCTTTTAAATGAGTTTGAGCGATACTTCCCAACCACAAAAAGACCCAAGCGCTTGCAGGGAATATATCCGTGACCCATTTGTCAACAAACCAGGTGAATCTAGCTTGACTGTGCAAGTAGAAGTTAAACTACCCGGAAGTGACGGATGCCTTAAAACTACGTTTGAGAGAACAACTCTACCAGTCTTCTGGATTAAAATAATGGCGGAATATCATGAAAGTGCCACAAAAGAAATTTAAATTCCTATGCAATTTCCGACATCCTATCTGTGTGAAGCGGGGTTTTCTGCAGTGAGAGCAACGAAGAGAAATAACGGAATAAAATGGACATGAGCAGCACGCTTCGGGTGTCATTATCTCATATTGCTCCCAGATGGAACAGTCTCGTTGCAGAGAAACAAGCTTAGAGTTCTCATTGATTTCACATTCTATTAAATTAAAGTAATAAATACTTTTTAACTCATTTTTTGTGCAACTGTATTTTATTTTGAAGGCGTGTTTAAGTACTATTAAAATTAAAACTATAAAATCAAAACAATATAAAATACCTGTATAAACAATCAATGCAGCCACACTCCCCTCCCACAACCCCCCCCCCGGCCCCCAAGTTAGTGGGCCGCGGTAAAATTATCAAATTTGTACCGGTCCGAGCGTTAAAAATATTGGCGACCACTGATATAGAGCGGTGCTAGAGACTTTGGTAGTTGTTGCATACTGTTCTAGCTAGTGTTAAGTCCACCGTTTTAGCTACGCTGCCAGTCTTTGATAATTTATCCACTTTTCGACTTTAGGGTGGGGGGCACCTTGGACGTCAAAGGGCCAGTTGCTTTCTTAATATTTTCATTCATGGCTTTTGCATTGCCCATGTCTGCAGCTGACTGTATGCTGGAGCAGAGATTAAGGTATTCGCACATTGACGTGCGACATTTTGGGCATGCAACTTGGCTGTTTATAAGGCATTCAGCCCGTCGGGTGTGGGCTTTTCCTTGTAGGCCATGAGACCTTTCCATTTATAGCTTCAGTGACAGGTTTCATATAGGCTCAATGTGCATCAAACCAGTCCGTATTTTTGCGGGCATTCTTGTCAAATGCATGTAATGCTGATGTATAGATCATGTCTCTGAGATGCGTCCATTTGGAATCAATGGTGACGTATGGGGACATCTTTAAGAGATCTTCATGCACTTTGTCTGTAAACAGCTGTGTTTTCATAGGGTATTTCATGCAGAATGGGTTGATGTGTAAACAACCCTTTTTCTTGGTGTGGTACAAATTATTCCTCATTATTCGTACCTTGCTGGCCATAAGAGAGTAGTGATCTGTGTCAAAGTCGGCACTGTGATAGCTGCGGGTGAGTAGAACACTAGCCAGATTTACACGCATGTCGATGATGAGTTCCAGCTGGTGCGAATGGTGCGATCGAGAGTGTCTCCAGAATACTTCGTGTATATCTTTGAACTTAAAGTGTTGGTTACAAACAAGCCTCTTGAGCAACACAGTTCCAATAGCCTCTGTCCATTCTCATTTATCTTTCCTTTTCTAAAATTAACACGGCACGTGGTCGCTCCCCACTCTAGCATTAAAATTTTCTTGGATCTAAATTGCCCAATCTTTGTGGATTCTGGCTTGGTCTAAAGCTCCATAGGATTGGTCCGTCCTTTCTCTTCCGGGGTTGAACAGAGAGTTTGGGGCTAAGCACTAATAATGATTGCTTGGCCCGCAGCTGTTTTGAGTCTTAGAGTGATGATCCTCACCATGCCTGATGATTGGTGTTCAATGGATGGTAGGAGGGTGTTCTTAAATGCAAAACCTACACCATGCTGTATTGTTTTTTCTCTCGGACTGCCTTGTCAGAAGAAGATTTAATTTGTTTTTTTAGTGAGTAGCTGTCTGGGAGCCTATTTTCCTGAAGGCATGCAATGTAAATAATCAGTCTGTTGAGATTTCTATCAATTATTCCTGTTTTCCGTGTGTCGTTTATAGACTGCAGGTCATCTGTGATGCTGAGAAACATAGTCCTTACTTTCCAGCTAGCGATTCGAAGAGCTGGGATCTTTTTTTTTCTCTTTTCATTTCTTGGTGTTGGGCTTTTTGGCCCACTTGTTGAGCGGTACACTACACTAATATCTACGCTCCAAAAGGAGAAAGCAGGCACCTGTTTGACTGAGGGCTGCCTAGTTTGAGGCGGGTGGGAGCTGTTCAATAACAGTCTCTCCCACCGTCGGAAGCGGCCCCTGTCGCCTTGCTCTACGTCAATTGAGCTTTGGCTTAGAATCGGTAACTGCTGCTTCACGTGTTTTGTCGACACCTTGCGGCGACGCTGGAGTGTCCTCTCCAAAGCTGATGCAAGCCTGGGCGGGACAAATATGGATAAATAGCTGCTGCTCAAACAGCATATCCCCCCTCTCCACATCAATGGTGTACGCAATGGAACGGCTTGCGTGGATAGAGCTTTGTGTCATTGGCGTCGCAGAAGCTGCCGGAATGTACATAAATTTTAAGTATAGACCATCGGTAGGTGCTCCCTTCCAGTTATTCTGTCCGGGTTTACGCCCTTAGCCTTTCCCGGCTAGCGGGTGTTGTCGCAAGGCAGCGGAGGTTTGAAGTCAGAGTTTCCTTCTCCTAGAATCTAGATCAAATACCAGCCAAGGTTAACGAGCCTCATCCACCCGAAGCTACTAGTTTGGAGGCACCAGTGCATAACACTTTATATTCCAAGGATAACGTGCGTTTCAATATTTTAAACCTCGGTTTGGTAGTTCACGGTTTCTGATTACCGATCCATCCGTGCAACAATAACATGTACGTAGATCATGTGAGAACTTATTCAACGAACGGGGCTGGGCTAATCAAATTTCAAAGAATTATAAGGGCAAGCCCTATAGATGTCACGCATAGATCTCCCCTGACCATTTGTCTAAAAATAGACTCAACTCATCTCTTAATGCTTTCAAGCCTTCAAAATAATTTAAACTTCATGAATGCCGATGTTAAAAAATCTAACCTTTTTTTTTAAAAATGGTAAGCAAAAAAAAATAATAAAACCTATAGACAAACACTGCACACAATCAAACCATTACAAACCTTGCACACAATCAAACCAATACAAACACTGAACACAAGCAAACCTATACAAACACTGCACACAAGCAAACCAATACAAACACTGCATTTAAGATTAAAATTATAAATGAAAAAATACTGAAGAAGACGACTATAATAAACAACAATTTTGAAGTAGACAATAATTTGTAATTTTATAATTGCATTGGTCACAGAAGGTGCATGAAGAATATATGAAAAATAAGTACGTATTTGAAATTACATATGAATGAGATTCGTCTACTTTCAAACAAATCCTTAAAAAATAATTTTAATTTATTACAAAAATTATATCAACTACCGGTACATTTCAATATAAATATTTCATTTTATTCAACAAATATATATATATATATATATATATATAATATATATATATATATATATATATATATATATATATATATATATATATATATAACATGGAATTGATTTCATCACAATCAATGGAATTCCAATAAATAACTTACTAGCTAAATTACCCGGTGTCAGTGGTATGAGTATAATTTAACCCACTTCATAAGTAGGGCCAGTAAATCATAGCATACAACTTTATTTTAAAAAATTGATAAATAATGGAGGAAAGTTGTAAAAAAAACAAATGTAAATAACTTCAAGATCCTGGTCCAAAACACAAACAATGTATCCCTCAAAAGACGGTGGTTCGTCTTAAAAGAATATCACTTTTCACATGCAGTTTGTTGATTATTTAAATTGAAAAAAAATCGTAAAACATATTTAAATTCAAAGAATTATTTATTCAAACATTTTTGGCATAATAAAAATGTAAGCAATGCAATTCAAATTGATAAATAGTGTACTTGATAAAAAACGGTGTAAAAAGTGATGGAAATAATTTATTTTTAAGTTAAGAGAAACATTATTCATTTGTGACAATGAATACTTTTTACACGCTTTTAATTAACTCACACTGTTTGTTTACACTCTTTTATTTAACTCACACTGTTTTTATGTTGTATCCTTCAAATCATGTAACGTAAAATTAAACCACTTCTAATGGACCTAGAGATCTAATTTTTTAACCACAGATATCCCTTGGATGAGAATGCATTGTGTCAAAATTTCAGATCGATCGAACGTACCGTAATTAAATACATCATTTTGAAAATGTATTTTATCTCTATATAGCATGTGTAAAATTTCAAATCGTGTAACGTAAAATTAAACCACTTTTAATGGTATTAAAGGTCTAAAATTTTACCACAGATAGATCTTAGATGAAAATGCATTGTATCGAAATTTCAGATCGATCGAATGTACATTATTTAAATTAATGCATTTTAAAAATTTAGTTTATCTCTATATAACATGTTTAAAATAAAAAAAATTTCCAACATAAAATTAAACCACTTTAATAAAGTTTAACTAAATAAGTTCAATTGATAAGGTCGAAAAATCGATTTTAAAAAGTTTAGACAAAAAAGTAGAAAATAAAATACTTTAAACAAATCTTTAAAAAAAAATAAAAAAATTACACGATTTTATTTATACATAGAAAGTGCACTAAAAAGAAGAAAATAACAATTTTCTATGATTACTGGTGAAATATGTGAACTTATCCACTGCACATAAAAGCATGTTCTTAGACAACGTACCAATTTAAAAATATCGCTCTTGCAAATCTTCTGGGGATCGGCATTGATAAGTGTCGTTAAGGAACCAAGCTCCCATGTCAGGGTACGTTCTGGTGTATTTGTCTAAATTCCAGGCGCGTTGACACAACTCACACATAGGAACGGCTTCATAGCGGTATTCCAGAAACGTGGGTTGGGTTCTAGTCAGAGGATAGTCTTCGTAAAGCGTGAAGTATTTATCTTTCTCCTTCAGCATTTTAATGTATTCATCAGGATGAGCATCGAGGTATTTAATTCTATCAGCGAGTTCTTTTGGACTTTTGAAGTTCGCAGTGTTGAGGAAAATTTCCGGTGGAACGTGTTTGGAATAGGTGTTGAATCCACGGGCGATCAGTACCATGTTGTAATCCAAAAATCTGAACAGTTTCTCGGTAATGTAATCTTTACAGAAGTTATTCTCGAGGCCTAGATAGAACTTGTACTTTTTGTTGATATTCTCAAAACAAACTTTGTCGTCGGCGCGTGGGCAATTAAAAGGACCACAGCCCCCGTAGATGTCCACAGCGATGTACTGCTGAAGTTCCCTCACGTACTCCTGCCGTTTGGAGTTGGCGTTACAACTGGACACCATCCACGCCACCAGGCCGGTCTTCTCCGCTAAAATGGCGTTGTAATCCTTGACCTTGATTGTCCGGCGGCGCCTCACAAAACCGTGAAAAGTTGTGACGTCAGAATCCAGTCGATAGGACATTGTCCAGTTGAAGACAGAGTTCCACGAGTCGTTTGCGTAAAACCTCGGCCCGTAAAACCAGTAATTGTGCGGGGCTTCAACTTGATAATGGACAAGCACCTGGTCGGGACGTCGTTTTGGCGGGCTTTCATTTTTGACGAATTGAACTGGGAAAAAAATCATTATAAATTATGATTAATTAAAAGAAAAAAATGTTATTCGTACATATCCGACAGATTAGAGTCGGGGAAGGGGTGTTTGCAGGTTTACAATGGATCTCAGAAGTTTGTTGCAAAGAAGAAGAAAAGATAAGAACAATTCAAATATACCCATTACTTGGCATTGCAAAAGAAATATATATATTTATATACAAGCAGAGGTGTCACTAGGGGAATACAAGGGGTGCAGACCGCACCGGGTGACACTATCACATAGGACAACAACAAAAAAAGTAAAATTCTGTATATTCCCGTTATTTATCACTGATGGGCACGAAGGAGGTATATGGATTAAGTTTGAGGGGGTGACACAATGAGCTGCCGCACTGGGTGACACCAGCCCTAGTGAAGCCTCTGTATACAAGTATGTTATTAAAAAAGAATAGATAATATAAAGACACTCAATCCAGCAAGTGTATGGCCTCACCAAGTTTACAACCAGTTAAATAAAACACGAAAGGAATTTTTTCTTGGCTTAATCCACGTTAACCTTTGTTATAATTCAAGTCTATGTGAATTGGCATAATTTAAATTTTTTAAAAAAAGTTTATTACTGGTGATCTAATTTTGTGTGTGGTAAGTTTATGATAACTAGTAAAGGCAATGGTAAGTAAATGGAAAGTCCCACCACCCTCATCCCTCACCGCGACAAAAAGAAGAAAAAAACGTAACAGCCTTGCGCTCATTTTTTGTTTATCATTACTTAGTTTTACAAAAGATACAACTTACTACGCACCCAATGCTCATGTGAAGCATTTGGCGAAGATGTCAGAAATATGAATTAGTTACATATTAGGTCCTAAACGTTTTGCAATACAAGACACGAGTTTCCAACTGTTGAAGGCGGAAAGACGTGGAGTAATCATACAGTTTGATTTATAAAAATAGGATTAACTCGAACTTTTAGGAAATCTGGTTTCGACATACTTATAGCGATATTTGCTTGTGCCCGGTTTCTTCTGCATCAGTTTAATTATAATAAAATGTCATTAGTTACACCCACCCATTTTACTTAATTGTGCCACCATACCATCCCTCGACCCTCTCCGCCAAAAAAACTCTCAAAACATTTTTAAGTGTTTCTTTGCTGTAGGTACGTTCTCCAACAATCTTCTGAATTCACAACCTTTAGAAAGTCATTTTGTTTTTTCTCTTTCAATATTTTCTAAAACTGAATGTTAGTCACCCCCCATTAAGGACATTTTTTTAAAGCTTATTTGATACAGTCAGACGTTAAGCAAAAGAAGCTAATGCCGCGACGACTTTCTTTACTCTAAAACGCAAAAGATAATTTCAAAAAGAAAAACAAACCTCACCTTAGCACTGCTAAAATCAAAATACACCTGTGATATAGGTTGGAGGGGGGGGGTATATCCACTTGATTTTCTTGTTTATTATTGTTGAAAAAAGAATTACCCGCGTTTTTCTTGTACACTGAATTAAACTGTTTTAATGTAATTTAAAGACGTTTTACTTGGCTTCACATGTGCTACGACGCTAGAGTACAACCTTACACTAAATACATACTTAAAATGACAAAAAAGAGTTATTTTAAACATGATTTTTTCAAATAGAAAATACTGCTTTTATAGAGGGGGGGGGCGCAAAGCTTTGCCATGTCATATTGGAAAAGGGGGGGGGGTGTCTGTTTTATTGACGACGCGTGTCGACGGGGGAGAGGGGAGTGAAAAATCGGCCCCAATAGTAACACACATTTTAATTACTGTTGATTTTAAATAGAACACATTTTACCATTTACTAGGAGCACACTGCTGTTCTCTGTGTAGCGTCTGTCCGATGTAAGGACACACGGGAATTCTGGACACGCCCTCAAGGGCTGAAAACCGTCGATGGGTGCGTGGGCAATTTTGTGCTGCCACCAGAGAATTATCTTCTTCTTCGTGTCAGTCTTTGAAAAGTTCATCTTCCGGCCTTCGAAAAACTGCGTTTCATTGAACGGAATGTATGCTTCAAACTCGCTCCTGTAGTACTTGCTATCAGCAGGTACCAGAAACGGAAACGGCCGAAACTGGACTCCGTTTTCCACCCAAACGGTCTCATTCTTTTCTGTGACATAAGTGTGGAGACCGAATCCGGATCGCAAGAGCTCGGCACTTGTGGAGTCGTTGGTCAGTTCTAAGACCTTATTCAAAGGCGTGTACGGCGACTTTGTAGCTAGACGGTGCACGTCTCTGAACTCCTCTTCCAAAGTTTTACGGGGATCAAAAATTTCCCCCAGAAAAGCAGAAACATTCTTTTGAGTCGTATTATCGGTCGTTAATCCTTTTGGCTCTGTTGTCGGAAGGAAAACAGAAGCAGATATGTTGTTGGTAAAGTTTTCGTTTCCTTTGTTTGCAAAATGCTTGGGCAGTATATTTTCCTTGACTTTTGAAGTAGTTTCCTCAAGGGGATGAAATTTAATTGACGTCAGTAATGGTTGAAGGTTAACTTTTTCATTAATGAAGACTTGAATTGAAAAGTATTTTGAGGACCAGAACGTCATGAAAAGTATGGATACGCCGACGATTAGTAGCAGTGTCTTATACACTGACCACTGGGATGTCATCGTCATCTGAAAATAATACAAAATATATTTCATGAAGATTTTAAAGAAATTTATTGCTTAAACTTCTACGGAAGATGAGAATTGTATTACATTTTATAAAATGGAGATTGGACCAAGTGTACGTTCAATTTCTGGTTAAGCTAGTGCATTTGACAGACACACCACAGGTGATTGCTCTTTGTCTAGAATAGCAATATTTTTTATTTATTCTCCCACATAAGTCACTAAAATAATATATAATAGGACAAAAAATATTTAAACAACATATTTTGAAAAAGAATTTTGAAAGAACAATTTTCAAAGAGAGAAAAAAAAGAAAGCGACATTTTAAGGGAGATGAAAGAATACATTTTTTGACCGTTTCCTGAATATAAAATCTATATATATAATTCACCAAACCGAGTATGTGCAAATGAGCATGACGAATGACCCTCGTTGGGTTGCCTAATGTCTCGAGACCAACAATGGTTCTTGCGTTCAGTTGCGTTTTTCCTTCACAGAGTTACATGAGATTCGTAATGTAATTGTTATCACGTCCGCCTTACACGTGGAAGGTCCTGGGTTCAAGTCTCAGCGAAAACATTATTTAATTTTTTTTTAAATTGTGTATTTGTGCCAGTTCTTTTCCCTCTTTTTTCGAACATGGCTGACCCTCGCTAGGGTCGGCCAAGAACAGTTTATGGCAAGCTAGGGTGGTGAAGGGTGGTGGGCAAATAGATAACCACAGTGCGAATGTCGAGACCAACAATGCGTCGGTGGTTATCTCCCACCAACGTTCTCTCTCGTTGTTTTGACTTCTTCGTGCTGTAGTTTGTGTCCGTTCTTTCCTCCCTTCTTTTGCACTATCCATGAGCAAGTCTGCACGTATGTTACGCCACGGGACATATCTAGTAAAAGAATAGTTTACAATTATTTATAATATTTATTAAAAACTACAAATTCGTGACATTGTTCAGTCATAATGTTAGTAGCATTAGTTTAAAGTCTCGCGAAAGGTACTCAAAGTTTGAAACTAAGATAAACATTTGGTTTGATAACTTTGGAAACAAATACACAGAAAAAAAACCAACAACGTCGGTGCCCATATTTCACAAAACCACACAACAGAGCATCTCTTGTTGTGTTAAAAATAATATTAGCAAAAAAATAAATATAAAAGAATTTGCAAAAATAGAGAAGACAAAAAAACTTGAAGGAAGATGAGTGATTACATATATCTAATTGCGATTTATTTATTACTGTTATTAATAGTGTTACTAACATTACACTTAACTTTTATACTAAGATTGATATTTGCTTTCATCGAACATCCAATAGTTGTATACACAAAAGCCTGTTCATCATAGATAGGGCCGTGAGGGCCGTATTAGTGAGAGTATCACCCGAAATGGTACATTAAGGAAGGTGCACCCGGCAACATAGTCGTGCAAGCTTTAGCATGGTGGTGCAAACCCCCCACTCCACGAAAATAACAAATAAAAATAAAAAGTAAATCAATAAATACATACATATAGAGACATAAAAGAATATAGACCATTATTTTAAAAAAATTTTTACCGCGAGGCATGTCCTGACAAACATTAGCAACGGGGTGCTAACAAATCAATAAATAATGTTGACGTTTACTCAACAAAAACAAATTCTTAAATTTAAAAAAAAATGGTTCTGTAAGATTGATACCTTCTTAGACATCGGTACACAGATAACAATCAGCGCGACACTTGGCTAGCTGTATCACGTAACCTTTAACCTCATTCAGGTACACGCATGTTTTATACAGTAGTAATCAATTGGCGGCTGGATATCGGTGTCAATAGTGCGCTCGCCTCACAAGCTGAGGGGCGTGGGATCTAGCCCACGTAAAGCCACAATAAAATTGTTGATGAATAACTAATGCTAAAACGTCCTCCGCTGACCTGGAGAGGAGATGGGTGCCGCTAGGTCTACCAAGCCCCGAGAAAGTTCTTATGTAGACATTAGAACCCCCTACGACCAATTAATTAATTAACATACACTGAATAGAACTGTCTGAAACAAGTTCAAAACCACATTGTTATATGGGGAAACTCGCTTAGAGATTCTGACAAGCGTAAACTGGCCGGCTTAACAAATTGTCCTCTGATCAACGAACATATACGTTAAAAAAAAACTCGTTGTGAGTTTCAGAAATTCGCTCTTTAAGAATTTAGAAGTAAACACTAAAAACAAGAATTGCAGCGTATGTCTTCTAAGCTGAGTTTCCAAAACTTTTCACGCACATGTATTTTCAGCTTTGTGTTGTCAGAAAATGGTGTGATCGCTTCACAAATGTCATCGTCTAATATTGCCTTTTTGTGAGACAAATGCGTTTCTGAGGTTTGAGGGCAAACGTTCTGACATAATGACTCGTTTCAATCATCGACAGTGTTCGCGTTACAGTGTTCGCGTTTAATGTGCTCGGTTTGGGGTCAGTATGGTCCTAGTTGTGTTCTGTTTGGGGTCAGTATGGTCCTGGTTGTGTTCGGTTTGGGGTCAGTATGGTCCTGGGTTTGTTTGGTTTGGGGTCAGTATGGTCCTGGTTGTGTTCGGTTTGGGGTCAGTATGGGCCTGGTTGCGTTCGGTTTGGGGTCAGTTCGGGTTCTGGCAATTTCTGATTGTCTTCGGTATGATTCAGTAACATGTATTTGCTAAGTTAACTTTAAATTATATTTTTCACCGTTTTAAAATCCTTTTATAATTATGATTCTAGAAGATAGATAAGTGTATAAAACATCATAATCGATGGAATTATAGTTGTAAAATATCCAATCAATGCATTCATCGATATACAGCTGTATTCATTTGATTAAAAAAATAATGTTAAAATTGTTAAATTAAAAAAAAATAATAACGTAAATAATACATACGGCAAAGATGTTTACAAGCATTAAAGAAATATGAAACACAAACATTTTAAACATGTCTCTCTTGAGCTATCGGGCGATGTGTAAATTACTGAACGTGTTGTATACTTTCAAACCACAACTCCAGTTGTGTTAGTGACATTATATTATTCATTACGTCAAGAGCTTACTGTTGTTACATAACATCCGGTACAAATTAAATGTTAATAAATGTCCCCGCTAAAGTTATTACTAACTTTGTGTTTAGATAAGTGACATAATCAGACTTTAGGTGTCGTGGTTACGTTAACACAATTGGGTTTTGCTATTTTGTCCCCCGATGTAACATTCGTAGTCGCTAAATTTCCCCTCATTTACCCACGGCCAATGAAAAGAGGGGATTTATTGTTTTTTTCTGAGCATTTGTGATTCAAGCCTCAATTAGTATGTGTTGTATGAATGAAATAACGGTTATTTTGTTAAAAAATGTTTATTGCAGTAGAATTCATCCTCATCCCTTTGACAGCTCCATTGGATACAACAAAGTAATAGGGCTTAGAATATACATGTAGCAATACAGTATGGACCTACCCTAAGAAAATGAAACTTTGTCACTGCGAGCATTTATTGACATTTTTGTTATCGCGATGATTGTTACAGTGTTGACCATCTTTGTAATCAATGTAACAAGCAGCTGTTTCACAAAGTTTTGAAAGCGTTGGGAGTGTTGAATTTGTCTTGCAAGTTATACTTACTTGGTGGTAACTCATTAAATGAAAGTATAGTTAACATATAGAGCAGTGCTTCTCAACGTGGTGGCCCGTGGACCGATGCCGGTCCGTGGGCAATCCGCCGCCGGTCCGCAGTAGTTCTAAAAAAAAAGACAGCAAAAATTGTCAGTGCAGGGAAAATAGTTCACCGGTCCCTGGGGCAATGGAAAAAATTTCTGCCAGTCCGCCATACTAAAAAGTTTGAGAAGCACTGATAAAGAGGATGTAATATATTTCATGTTTAACTTCAAAGAAATTATTTTGGTAAAAACGCCGTAAACAATCAAGACAATAAAGTCGAAACATTCTCAGAATTAATTATTTGAAGTGGATTTTTCACAGTTGTCATTGCCAAAAATTAGAAAAATATATACGAGTTTGTAAAAAGGAACATTTATCTAGAGGCAAACCTAGGCATCAAAAAAATCCATGGACTGTGAAATTCCAATCCCTTATATAGCATTTGTTTTAATCGTTTGGTATCAAAGCCTCATTGCGCACTAAATAACTCTGCATTCCCTAATTATACAATCAAAGTATTCGAACATCAGGCATCTATGGTACCGGAAACGTGCATTTGGCGCACATTACACACTGGTTATTTGTGTTGAGTGTGTAACGATTGTGTTTGCTCTATTCTTTGTGGCACATGAGTGGCATATCGTGTAATAGAACATTGCATAGTTTGCCTGCATGGTTTAAAATAACGACATTAAACAAGATAGGAGAAAACAAAGAAAACGATGAGTGTGCCGGCAAGATGCCTTCCTGGGCACACACAGCAACATAAAAGTATGTTGTTCTTAAAATAAAAAAGCAGCAATTAAAATCCAAGTCAGCACGCGAAAAGTAAAAGGAACAAAAAAAAATAAGGATTGTAAGCAATGAGTGAATTCGTTGACTCACTAAGTTGACAAATTTAGTGATGATTGAAAGATCTTTAATGCCCCATTGGTAACTTCTGTTCGAACTGTTCGAGAAAGTTCGTTACGTATCATGTACAATGTAACATTTACCTGAGATTCGAAAAATATATCGACTTTAAGAAGCGATCTAGTTTCTTCTACATACCCTAAATGCAGTCTCACCAACTGTTATAGTTATTCTTAACATATGAAGTTTAACATATCAGAAAGCTATTCAAATAAGCAGTACATTTTCTTCTGTAAAAAAAAAGAAAGTCGTATATTGAGTTTTGCTGCTTATATAATAGGGATCCAGACATTAGCAATATCACTCTATAACGTATTTTACTAATATGTACCGTCCACCATATTCCTAAGAGCTAAGTATTGAGTGGACAAATAATGGTCCCGAGAACATTTGTTACCTAACAGCTCTCGCTCGTTTACCAATAATGAATGCATTTCAAGAAATCTAAACTCCTCCGACAGATGGGAGACTAGTTCTTAATATGAAGGACATCAAGTTGGTCTCAAGCTTTGACTGATTTCCATTTGAAAAGTATGAAAGATGACACAAGATATAAAAACATGAAAGAAGAGGTGATGCTTGAACAAAGAGATGGAACATTGTAGTCTTTAGAATCATCACCCACCTTTTTGTGTTTGTTAAATCAATATCGTATTTATTCGCATATAAGCCGAGTTTAGAAATATAAATACACTACTGAAATCAGGGGGTCGGCTTGTATGCGTATAAAAAATGGACACAAGGACAGACACAAAAATGTATACTTTGTTACTAAATATATACTTCGTTAATCATCAGATGTGAACAACTTATGAGCGGAGGTTCAGATATTATCTATACTAATAAAAGGCAAAGCCCTCACTCACTCACTGACTCACTGATTCATCACTAATTCTCCAACTTTCCCGTGTAGGTAGAAGCATGAAACTTTGGGAAGTTGTCGAGTAGCCTCTCGCGACGAAAATTGGAGCAAAAGAATTTTAAAAATAACACTCATGGGGGCCGGGGGCCCAAAAACGTTTTTTTTCCTTATATGGCCTATATAAAATTTGAAAATCACCAATTCTCCTATTTCCCGAGTAGGCAGGAGCATGAAACTTTGGGAAGTTGTTGAGTACAATCCCGCGATGGTAACGGGAGAAAAAATATTTAAATTATCACTTCCTGGGGGCCGGGGCCCCAAATTAAGTTTTTTCCTTATATGAGCTATATAAAAACTAAAAATCACTAATTCTCCTATTTCCCGTGTAGGTAGAAGCATGAAACACTAGGTAGTTGATAAGCACACTTCCGCGATGGTAACAAGCGAAAAAAATATTTAAAATAACACTTAATGGGGTCCGGGGGCCCAAATGTAGTTTTTGTCTTATATAAAAAACTGACTCATCACTAATTCTCCAACTTCCCGTGTAGGTATTAGCATGAAACTTTGGGAACTTGCTGAGTACACTCTCTCAACGATAATTGGCTAATAAGAATTTTAAAATTCACACTGTTGGGGGCCCGGGGCCCAAAAATGCTTTTTTTCCTTATATGGACTATATAGAATATGAAATCACTAATTTTCTCATTTCACGAGTACGCAAAAGCATGAAACTTTGGGAAGTTGTTGAGTACAATCTCGCGATGGTAACGGGAGAAATAATTTTTAAATTATCACTTCCTGGGGGCCGGGGCCCCAAATTAAGTTTTTTCCTTATATGAGCTATATAAAAACTAAAAATCACTAATTCTCCTATTTCCCGTGTAGGTAGAAGCATGAAACACTAGGTAGTTGATAAGCACACTTCCGCGATGGTAACAAGCGAAAAAAATATTTAAAATAACACTTAATGGGGTCCGGGGGCCCAAATGTAGTTTTTTTCTTATATAAAAAACTGACTCATCACTAATTCTCCAACTTCCCGTGTAGGTATTAGCATGAAACTTTGGGAACTTGCTGAGTACACTCTCTCAACGATAATTGGCTAATAAGAATTTTAAAATTCACACTGTTGGGGGCCCGGGGCCCAAAAATGCTTTTTTTCCTTATATGGACTATATAGAATATGAAATCACTAATTTTCTCATTTCACGAGTACGCAAAAGCATGAAACTTTGGGAAGTTGTTGAGTACAATCTCGCGATGGTAACGGGAGAAATAATTTTTAAATTATCACTTCCTGGGGGCCGGGGCCCCAAATTAAGTTTTTTCCTTATATGAGCTATATAAAAACTAAAAATCACTAATTCTCCTATTTCCCGTGTAGGTAGAAGCATGAAACACTAGGTAGTTGATAAGCACACTTCCACGATGGTAACAAGCGAAAAAAATATTTAAAATAACACTTAATGGGGTCCGGGGGCCCAAATGTAGTTTTTTTCTTATATAAAAAACTGACTCATCACTAATTCTCCAACTTCCCGTGTAGGTATTAGCATGAAACTTTGGGAACTTGCTGAGTACACTCTCTCAACGATAATTGGCTAATAAGAATTTTAAAATTCACACTGTTGGGGGCCGGGGGCCCAAAAACGTTTTTTTTCCTTATATGGACTATATAGAATATGAAATCACTAATTTTCTCATTTCACGAGTAGGCAGGAGCATGAAACTTTGGGAAGTTGTTGAGTACAATCCCGCGATGGTAACGGGAGAAAAAATATTTAAATTATCACTTCCTGGGGGCCGGGGCCCCAAATTAAGTTTTTTCCTTATATGAGCTATATAAAAACTAAAAATCACTAATTCTCCTATTTCCCGTGTAGGTAGAAGCATGAAACACTAGGTAGTTGATAAGCACACTTCCGCGATGGTAACAAGCGAAAAAAATATTTAAAATAACACTTAATGGGGTCCGGGGGCCCAAATGTAGTTTTTTTCTTATATAAAAAACTGACTCATCACTAATTCTCCAACTTCCCGTGTAGGTATTAGCATGAAACTTTGGGAACTTGCTGAGTACACTCTCTCAACGATAATTGGCTAATAAGAATTTTAAAATTCACACTGTTGGGGGCCCGGGGCCCAAAAATGCTTTTTTTCCTTATATGGACTATGTAAAATATGAAATCACTAATTTTCTCATTTCTCGAGTACGCAAAAGCATGAAACTTTGGGAAGTTGTTGAGTACAATCCCGCGATGGTAACGGGAAAAAAAAATTTAAATTGTCACTTCCTGGGGGCCGGGGCCCCAAATTAAGTTTTTTCCTTATATGAGCTTTATAAAAACTAAAAATCACTCATTCTCCTATTTCCCGTGTAGGTAGAAGCATGAAACACTAGGTAGTTGATAAGCACACTTCCGCGATGGTAACAAGCGAAAAAAATATTTAAAATAACACTTAATGGGGTCCGGGGGCCCAAATGTAGTTTCTTCTTATATTAAAACAGACTCATCACTAATCTCGGATTTACCGTGTAGGTAGAAGCATGAAACTTTGGGAAGAGTAGTTTTAAGTACACTTTCACGATGGTAACAGGTAAAAACAATATTTAAATTATCACTTACTGGGGGCCGGGGGCCAAAATGTAGAAAAGACTACTACTGTAGAAAAGATTCCTCCTATTTCCCGAGTAGGTAGAAGCATGAAACTTTGGGAAGTTGTTGAGTACACTTCCGCGATGGTAATAGGCGAAAAAATATTCAAAATTTCACTTACTGGGGCCCAGGGGCCAAAATGTAGTTTTTTTCCTTATATGAGTTATATAAAAACTGAAAATCACTAATTCTCCTAATTCCTGTGTAGGAAGTAGCATGAAACTTTGAGTAGTTGTTAAGTAACATTCTGCGATGGTAACAGGTTAAAAAACTATCTAGATTATCACTTACTGGGGGCCGGGGGCCAAAATGTAGTTTTCTTCTTATATAAAAAACTCATCACTAATTCTCCAATTTCTCGTGTTGTTAGCAGCATGAAACTTTGGAGAGTTGTTAAGTACACTTCCACGATGGTAACAGGTGAAAAAGAATTTTGAAATTCACACTCATGGGGGCCGGGGGCCCAAAAACGTTTTTTTCCTCATTCTGGCTTTATAAAAAATAAAAATCCCTTATTCTCCTATTTCCCGAGAAGGTAGAAGCATGAAACTTTGGGTAGTTGTTGGATAACATTCCGCGATGGTAACAGGTGGAACAATTATATAAATTATCACATAACGGGGGCCGTGGGCCGAAATGTAATTTTTTTTCTTTATGAGCTATATAAAAACTGAAAATCACTAATTCTCCTATTTCCCGTGTAGGTGGAAGCATGAAACTTTGGGCGGTTGTTGAGTACCCCTCCCGCAATGGTAGCAGACGGAAAAAAATTAAATTATCAGCTCGATAGGATCACGGGAAGTGTGTCATTTTTTTACTTTTCGTTTTTGTTTTTCTGCGGGACTACAACAGACAGACAGACAAGACGGTGAAGTTAATATATGTATTATATCCATCATGATCCATTTTGAAATCAATTTGTGTTTTGAATTTGTGTTACGCGGGTTCTCAATGCTTACTGAAATCCTAATTTACCGCAGCAAAGCGCGGGTATTTTGCTAGTCTATACTAATAAAAGGCAAAGCCCTCACTCACTGACTCACTGACTCATTCATCACTAATTCTCCAACTTCCCGTGTAGGTAGAAGCATGAAACTTTGGGAAGTTGTCGAGTAGCCTCTCGCGACGAAAATTGGAGTAAAAGAATTTTAAAAATAACACTCATGGGGGCCGGGGGCCCAAAAACGTTTTTTTTCCTTATATGGCCTATATAAAATTTGAAAATCACCAATTCTCCCATTTCCCGAGTAGGCAGAAGCATGAAACTTTGGGAAATTGTTGAGTACAATCCCCGCGATGGTAACGGGAGAAAAAACATTTAAATTATCACTTCCTGGGGGCCGGGGGCCCAAATGAAGTTTTTTCCTTATATGAGCTATATAAAAACTAAAAATCACTAATTCTCCTATTTCCCGTGTAGATAGAAGCATGAAACTTGGGTGGTTGTTAAGTTCACTTCCGCAAAAGGTAACAAGCAAAAAATATATTTAAATTATCACTGAATGGGGGCCGGGGGCCCAAATGTAGTTTTTTTCTTATATAAAAAAATGACTCATCACTAATTCTCCAACTTCCCGTGTAGGTAGAAGCATGAAACTTTGGGAAGTTGTCGAGTAGCCTCTCGCAACGAAAATTGGAGTAAAAGAATTTTAAAAATAACACTCATGGGGGCCGGGGGCCCAAAAACGTTTTTTTTCCTTATATGGCCTATATAAAATTTGAAAATCACAATTCTCCCATTTCCCGAGTAGGCAGAAGCATGAAACTTTGGGAAATTGTTGAGTACAAACCCCGCGATGGTAACGGGAGAAAAAACATTTAAATTATCACTTCCTGGGGGCCGGGGGCCCAAATGAAGTTTTTTCCTTATATGAGCTATATAAAAACTAAAAATCACTAATTCTCCTATTTCCCGTGTAGGTAGAAGCATGAAACTTGGAGTGGTTGATAAGTACACTTCCGCGAAAAGATAACAAGCGAAAAAAATATTTAAATTATCACTGAATGGGGGCCGGGGGCCCAAATGTAGTTTTTTTCTTATATAAAAAAATGACTCATCACTAATTCTCCAACTTCCCGTGTAGGTAGAAGCATGAAACTTTGGGAAGTTGTCGAGTAGCCTCTCGCGACGAAAATTGGAGTAAAAGAATTTTAAAAATAACACTCATGGGGGCCGGGGGCCCAAAAACGTTTTTTTTCCTTATATGGCCTATATAAAATTTGAAAATCACCAATTCTCCCATTTCCCGAGTAGGCAGAAGCATGAAACTTTGGGAAATTGTTGAGTACAACCCCGCGATGGTAATGGGAGAAAAAACATTTAAATTATCACTTCCTGGGGGCCGGGGGCCCAAATGAAGTTTTTTCCTTATATGAGCTATATAAAAACTAAAAATCACTAATTCTCCTATTTCCCGTGTAGATAGAAGCATGAAACTTGGAGTGGTTGTTAAGTTCACTTCCGCAAAAATAACAAGCAAAAAATATATTTAAATTATCACTGAATGGGGGCCGGGGGCCCAAATGTAGTTTTTTTCTCATATAAAAAAACTAGCAAAATCCCCGCGCTCCGCTGCGGAAGTTAGAATTTTAGTAAGCGTTGAAAACCCGTTTCACACCAATTCAAAACACCAATAGATTTCAGTCTGAATCATGATCGATATACTTGTTTGTCAATATTTGTAAAAGTCGTGTAAAATTAAATGGGTACTAAAATGACATTACGGGCCCCGTGCAAAATGGATGCAGGATGTGCATATCTCATAAGGTCTGAGGATTTCAATCTAGGTCATGATAGAGAAATGTGACTATATTTATTTAAATTATTTTTAAGGTAACAAAGCTTTAAATGTTTACGAAAAAAAATATTTTGGGTCCCGGCCCCAAAGGAACAGACGTTAGAAGTTCATTACCCTATATAATTTTATTTTATTTTTAAAATAAATTTGGCCATAGTTCATCCATTTACCTAGTAGCCACATTTTAAATTACCTTTTATATAACTAATGTTAAAATATGGCATACGGGCCCCCAGCCCGGAATAAGTTGTGTTTTTAAAACTTTTACTTTGAATGCCAGAAACCTTCGATGGAGCGTACCCAAAAACTTCCTAAAGTTTAATGGCCGTGGGATGAATAAAATACATTTACAAATATTACGTCTTTTAAAAAAACTAAAATAAGGGCCGGGGGCCCTATCGGGGTAATATGTATAGTTTAAAAAAACAGCTTATTTCAATTTGGATTCTGATGAATATATTTTTAGTAAACATTTTTTTTTAAATTGAGTGAAATCAAATGGTTAAAATGTCTTAAACGTTTACAAAAAAGAGATTAGGGGCCCTCGGCTACAAAAATATTGAAAAAATATAATTTTAATGCCCTAACGAATTTTAATATAAGCCATCAAGTTTTTATCTTCGAAGTTTTGTAAAATTACATTTACACAGTATCCAACGTTTTTTTTATTTATAATTTAGCTCATATAAGTTAAAAATATTACTTTTGTGTCCCAGGGCCCCCAGTGAGTGATAATTAAACAAAAAAATTCGCCTGTTACCATCCCGGGAGTGTACTCAACAACTTCCCAAAATTTCATGCTTCTAAACTACACGGGAAAATTGAGAATCTGTGATGATTAACTTTTTATATAAGAAAAAAAATTTGGGCCCCGGCCCATTGTGAGTGAAAATTTAAATATTTGTTGGCCTGTTACCATCGCGGGTGTGTACTCAATAATTTCCAAAAATGTCATGCTTTTACCTACACGGGAAATCAGAGAATTAGATTTGAGTCAGTTTTTATATAAGAAAAAGTACATTTGGGCCCCGGCCCCAGTGAGTGATAATTTAAACATTTTTTTTGCATGCTACCATCGAGGGAGTTGACTCAACAAATTCCCAGAGTTTCGTGTTTCTACCTATACGGGAAAGTGGAGAATAAGGCAATTTTCAGTATAAGGAAAAAAATGCTTTTGGGCCCCCGGCCCCCAATGAGAGTGAATTTTAAAATTCTTTTACCCCACTTTGAATCGCGAGAGGTACTCAAAAACTTCCCAAAGTTTCATGCTTCTACCTACTCGGGAAATAGGAGAATTAGTGATGAGTCTGTTTTAGTATCAGAAAGAAAACTACATTTGGGCCCCCGGCCCCCATTAAGTGATAATTTAAATATTGTTTTTAACTTTTACATCGTGGAAGTGTACTTAACAACTACCCCAAGTTTCATGCTTCTACCTACACGGGAAATAGGAGAATTTGTGATTTTTAGTTTTTGTATAGCTCATATAAGGAAAAAACTTCATTTGGGGACCCCCGGCCCCCAGTAAGTGATAATTTAAATTTTTTTTCGCCTGTTACCATCACGGAAGTGTACTTATCAACTACTCAGAGTTTCATGCTTCTACCTACACGGGAAATATGAGAATTTGTGATTTTCAGTTTTTATACAGCTCATATTAAGGAAAAAACTTCATTTGGGGCCCCCGGCCCCCAGGAAGTGATAATTTAAATATTTTTCCTCCCGTCGCTATCGCTGGTTTTTACTCAACAACTTCCCAAAGTTTCATGCTTTTGCCTACTCGAGAAATGAGAAAATTAGTGATTTCATATTCTATATAGTCCATATAAGGGAAAAAAAGCGTTTTTGGGCCCCGGGGCCCCAACAGTGTGAATTTTAAAATTCTTATTCGCCAATTATCGTTGAGAGAGTGTACTCAGCAAGTTCCCAAAGTTTCATGCTAATACCTACACGGGAAGTTGGAGAATTAGTGATGAGTCAGTTTTTTATATAAGACAAAAACTACATTTGGGCCCCCGGACCCCATTAAGTGTTATTTAAATATTTTTTTCGCTTGTTACCATCGCGGAAGTGTCTTATCAACTACCCAGTGTTTCATGCTTCTACCTACACGGGAAATAGGAGAATTAGTGATTTTTAGTTTTTATATAGCTCATATAAGGAAAAAACTTCATTTGGGCCCCCGGCCCCCAGGAAGTGATAATTTAAATATTTTTTCTCCCGTTACCATCGCGGGGTTGTACTCAACAACTTCCCAAAGTTTCATGCTTCTGCCTACTCGGGAAATAGGAGAATTGGTGATTTTCAAATTTTATATAGGCCATTTAAGGAAAAAAAACGTTTTTGGGCCCCCGGCCCCCATGAGTGTTATTTTTAAAATTCTTTTATTCCAATTTTCGTCGCGAGAGGCTACTCGACAACTTCCCAAAGTTTCATGCTTCTACCTACACGGGAAGTTGGAGAATTAGTGATGAATGAGTCAGTGAGTGAGTGAGTGAGGGCTTTGCCTTTTATTAGTATAGATGACTCATCACTAATTCTCCAACTTCCCGTGTAGGTAGAAGCATGAAACTTTGGGGAAGTTGTCGAGTCGCCTCTGGCAACAACAATTGGAGTAAAAGAATTTTAAAAATAACACTCATGGGGGCCGGGGGCCAAAAAACGTTTTTTTTTCTTATATGGCCTATATAAAATTTGAAAATCACCAATTCTCCTATTTCCCGAGTAGGC